>VMDR010000024.1:0-153600 GCA_007922815.1 Macrotus californicus
CGAGATTGCCCCCATTTTACCAACAAGGAGACGGGCTCAGGGAGGAAGAGTGGGTTGATCAAGCATGCACAGCCAAGAAGGGATAGCACTGGGGACTTACCCCCCAGGACTGTCTGGCAGAAGAGCCAGGCTCTTCCCGCTCTATCTCAGAACACGCCCAACCTCATCTACACAGCGCCGTCATTGCGGCCTGTGTGGGTCGTATGATTTCTATGGTACAGAGCACAAAACTGGCTCAGAAAGAGAAAGTGATGTTTCAAGGGTACAGACAAGTGAAGGGGAACAAGTTCAAGTCTTCTGTCTGTGAGCCACCCTATTCAGCATGGGCGCCCCCTAAGGGCATAGTGACAGGCTTGTTCCCTCCAAAGCAGGCTTCTTTCCTTCCTCATTGGGGATCACCTGCCCCTAATATCAGAGAGCCAGTCTTCAGTGGAATGTGTAAAAATCTGGGGGTCAAATCAGGTGTTCCTTCTCCTCACCATCTGGGTTCAGAGGAGCCACATCCCTGCCTGTCACAGCCCACCCAGGGGCTCCTCACATCCTTTTTTCTGGCAGCGGCAGCTGAATAATCAGTTTCTGGATTTCAGCCAGGCAGGTTTTCAGGCTTTGGCTGGGCAACCGAAGCCATAAGGCCAGCAGGGGTTGTGGGTCTGGAAGCTCTGTCCAGTGCTGACTCAGGGAGCTGTTGTGACCCAGCACCATGAATCAGGTCAAGAAGGAGCTTTGGGATCAGCCAGAACTGGGTTCCCATGCTGGTGCATTTACTTACAGGGGGCATTCGTGTGTCAGAGGCTGTGCTGGGCCCTGTGGATGCAGCAGTGAACAAGATAGGCCCTCCCTCTGGGGGCTGACATTCCAGTGTGGTAGACAGACCCCGACAGACATGCCGAGTGTAATTAAAAAGATAATTACAGGCTGTGCACCAAGGTCTGAAGGAGAGGCTCTTTGCGGCACAAGAACACATAATGGAGAGGTAGCTGCACGCTGTTACGTATCATGAACGCATCTCATGTCTAGGAAGGTATCGTGAGTGCATCTTGTGTCTAAGAAGGTATGGTAAGGACGAGGAGGCCTTTTAGAGGAAGGCATGAGGTGGGGAGAGACGGTTCGGAGGAGAACCGTTCCTGGCAGGGGGAACGGCGTCCGTAAAAACATTGCGGCTGGAGGGAGCACTGTGAACTTGAGGATTGGGAGTAGCAGAAGTAGGAGGGGTTCCGAGAGAAAGGAGAACAGTGCTGGATACACTGGGGACAGAGCCCCTGGTCCTCTTGTAAAGGCTGGGGGGAAGGAGTGGGGGGTATGGCCCCAATATGGAAAGGGGAGAGTGGAGCTGAAATTGATTGCTTGTAAATTGCACAGTCTGATGAGCAACCCGCTTTACCTTCACAAGTGTCTGGGTTTCAGTTTATTCATAACGGGGATGAAAATTACTCAGCTGTCAGGATAAACACTGAAAACACCCACCATGTTAGCCTGAGCATCTCCAGGGCAGGCGTCGTACTTTTCCCGTCTCCCCAGTGCCACCACGGGAAAGCTGGGGACAGGGTGGCCTCAGCAGGATCTCCAGTTCAATCCCACCAGCTTTATCCAGGCTCCTTTCCGACTCCCTTCACCCATCCCTCCTTCTCCCTCCCCACCTACCCCCCCTTAATTTTGTTTTGGTTCCCAGAGAGAGCAGGCACTGGCTTCCCGTTGCCATGACAACATCCATTAAAGGAGCCAGCCACGTGACTGAGTTGATAAGGGAAGCGAAGTGACTAAGTGACTTGTTTTCCTGCCTCTAGGCTAGGGCTAGGAGGCCTCTTAATTGTAGGGGCCAGAGTGGGGGGGGGCTTGCTGGCGGAGGACAGACCCCAGTAAAGAGGAGAGGGTTGAAGTGGGTCCTGGAGAGTAAGTCACATCAGCTCTGCAGACGTGCTGGGAGCCTGGGAGCCGATATCACAGGCTGAGCTGGGCTTGTTGGAGCAGCCGAGCGCCCATCCTTGGGTGGGAGGCAGTGGGGTTGGGGAGGTTGACGGGAAACGCTAAGAAGTTTGGGGGAAGATCAGAGGAACAATTGATGTTACTTCTGGGCCCCTAGTGGTTCTTAATAAAGGTTCTTAATTTTGCCACCCAGGTGGAGGCTGCCAAATAATGTATAGGTCACACAATTAAATTTGCATTTCAGATAATGAGTCACTTTCAGTATAAGTGTATATTGATAAATCTGGCAGCTTTACCCCAGGGGACGTCTGGCAACGTCGGGAGACGTTTCTGGTTGGCACAACTGTAGCTGCGACTGGCATCCAGTAGGGATGCTGCTCGCCTTCCTGCAGTGCCCAGAGGAGCAGCCAGCCCATCATGGCACTGCTGTTGAAGTGGAGAGGCCTCTGTGTGGGGCGCTGCCCCAGCCGCCCCCAAGCACCTGCTCCTCCACTCAGGACGGCCCTGAGAGGGGAGCCATTGTCTCCTTCCTTGGGTTGGTGAGGAACCAGAGGCACAGGGGCGTCCAGCAGCTCGCTTCACGGTTACACAGGCAGTCCACGGAGAAGCCAGGATTCAGTCCCCCTCTGTCAGGCTCCGAAGGGTGGCTTCATGACCCGGACTCACAGATGGCAGTGGTAGGGAGCCGTGGGCTTCCGCAGAATCCGTGGGCGTCAGTTGTGTGTAAGGGAAGGAGAGGAGGCAGGAGAATTCCATCCATTCTAGTTTGTGCAAGGCGCTGATTGCCAGGCTGCAGCATTCGCCCCATCAGGCAGTGGGGAGCTGCGGAGGGTTTACGAGCAAAGAGGGTCTTGTTCCGAATTGTGCTTCAGGAAGTCTCAGCTGATGGCGGGGGCCGGTTGTTAGAAGAAAGTGCTCTCTCTTCTTTCTCCCTCCCTCCTTTCCTTTTTTTTCCCTTCCACAAATATTTATTGAGCATCTACTATGTGCCAGGCTGTGTTCTAGGACCTGCAGATGGAGAAGTGAGCAAAGCACCACCCCTGTGCACATGTTCTCGTCAAGCATACAGTCTAGTTGGGCGACAGATTGGTAAGCAACAAGTATCTATGGGGAGTGACAAGCACTATGAGGAAAATAAAGCCGAAATGGGCTGGAGAGGAGTGGGAAGGGCTGGCCATCCAGAGGAGGTCAGAGACCCGAAGGAAAGGAGGGAGCCGCGCAGACGGCTGCAGGAAGGGCGTCTCTGACCAAGGGGACAGCATTTACAGCCTGGAGTGAGGAGCAGTGCCCAGCACCAAGGCCAGTGAGGCTGGACGGAAGTAACCAAGGACGTAGATGTGGTCAGAGAAGGAACCGGAGGCTGGTCATCCCTTGGACGCTTTGGCTTTCACTCTGAGTGACACGGGAGCTGTGAGAGGGTTTTGAGCAAGGGGGGACATGAACTCGCTCCTGCTGTAGACTGCTCGCGCTGCGGGGCGAGCAGGAAATGTAGGTGACAAGTGAGTGGGGCGCAGCGTCCTTAGGCCACAGAGAAAACTCCTGTCTTGTTCATTGAGCTTTCATTCTTGGGCTGGAAGGGGCTCTGCCCCTTTCCTCCCCTGCTGGGCCAAGTGCGGCTTGCAGAGTGAATCCAGGCATTCTGGTGGGATGTTCCGGGGCTCTCTGATGCCAGCTGGGTTGACTCCTAACAGTGTCTGTGCGTCGTGCTTTCGGGCTTCAGACGGCAGACCTGCTCTTCGTGCATAATCAGCCGTAGCTGCCTTTGGTGCTTTCTTTCAGGTCACTGACGTGCAGCTTTCAGGAGCTTCTGATAGGGACGGGTGGCCTGGGCTTTAGCCCCCAGCTGGTGTGACGGCAGGGCCCCGGCTTCCCTGCCTGGCTCTGTCTCCGGTGCAGTAGCCTCATGAGGGCTCCAGGGGAGAGCGGTAGCATTTGCTGCTGGTTGGCAGGTAGGAAGGACACTTCCGTCATCACCATGAGAAATGAGGACACCCGACCCCTTGTCCCAGCTGTGCCCCCTGTGTCATTTCCTGCTTTCTAAGTGACGAGGTTGGACAAGCTCCAGGATTCCGAGAAGCTCGTCTCCTCATTTGGCTGACGGCTCTCTCCGAGAGCCAAATTTCCCTGATACTCTCTGTCTTCAGAATTTGCCGAGTCTGTGTTTAAGACTTATTAAAACTCTACAGCTGGTAAGGTTTTTTGGGGGGGAGCCTGTGCTCCACTTAAGGTAACCAAGGCCTCCACCAAAACCAGTTTAATGGGTGAAGTTTTTTTTAAACAGCATTTATTGAGCATGTTATGTGGATGACCTTATTTAATTATTCCAATACCCCTTGAGGTGGATCAGCTCTCCCTTACAGATAAGGAAATGGAGGCACAGAGATGGCAAGGGACTTGCTGAAGGGCACGAAGCCTGTCAGTGGTACAGCTTGGGGGTCTGGCTCCAGAACCCCGCTTTGCATTCCCCTGGAACCCAGAGCAGTGGCGCACACATGGTTATGAGCTCTGCCGAGAATGTGGAGGTGGGGAGAGGCTGGCCTTTGGAGCCGGACAGTCCTGAGTCAGGTCGTGGGCCTGTCCTTTAGTGGCCTCTGGGTTCACAGAGGTGTGTGAACCTCCCTGGCTTCAGTGCCCTCGTGTGTCTGACTGCGGGAGCGTCACCTACCACACAGCAACGCCGATGTGCCAGCCCTGCAGGCCAGGCACTCACCAGCATTTATGGGTAGGCCAGGCACTGCACTGGCTCACCAGATAGGCTCAGTCCCATAAGGACATTGGGCCGCCCTTTCTGGTCCCATCTGAAGTTGCGGGTGCTCTCAGCGTGGGATCTCGTTCTCCCCAGGTAGACCCTAGGCTGGGGGTCCCGGGGCCACAGGAGCAGCGCTGTAGGCTGGAAAAGGGTTAGGGGTCCAGAGGGACGAGCCCTTGCGTAAGAAGCAGGAGAGCTGAGTCTTGACTAGCTGTAGGGCCGTCCCGGGTGGGCAGCCGGATCTTCGTTCTGGGCTCAGGTGCTCTCTGGCCAAAGCCTTGGAGGTGAGCCCTCAGCCTAGGCAGGTCAGAGACCCTCGTGAGCCTGCTCGCCCTGCCACTAGCCTCTGGGAGCCCCTGGGTGAGGCGGCTGAGGGTGCTGTGCTCCAGTGAGAAGTGGTGTATTTTTCTTTCTTTCAGTCACACAAGAAGACAGGAGATGAATAGGTGTTTGTGCCTTTTCTTTGCAAAACCTTGAAGGAACTCAGGTCGTCGGTGTTTATAAAGGCCAGCAAGGGGGCCTTTGGCACTAAGGCTCCGTTTAAAAATCAGATAAGTCCCAAGAGTTCAAGAGACTTACTGATACTGGGCACAGAATGATTTCTTCTTTGCTTACTCTTATTTAGTAAGGTACGTCTGTAATTAGTAAGTTAGAATGATGGCAACTCCCATTTACTGAACACCGCCGTGAGTGCTTTGCTTTACCTTCTTTAACCCACGAAGCAGTCTCTCTACAGAGTAGGTACAGACAGCAGCTCCTCTCTGCTGATCAGGAAGTTGAAGTTCGGGCAGGTTAAAAAACTGGACCAAGGTCACATAGCTGAGAAGCAGCAGAACAGGATATTTTAGCGAGCTCCATGCATTTATTTCAAGGTGGACAATAACTTGCTTATAAAACTAGCTACACAAATAAATGAATATGTCAACAAAAAGTGAAACGGAAAAGAGATGCTAAAAACTGGATTTATTGGTTCAAAGGTTTGGGGAGTTTGGATTGAGTCAGGCTTCAGGTGTGGCCATATCCAGGGGGTCCAGTGATGTCATTAGGACCCCGTCTCTTTCAATCTCTCTGTGCTCCCTTTCTCTGTGTTGGCTCTGTGCCCTGCGTGTCTCTCTGGGGAGGCAGAATGTTGCCCAGCAGCTCCCAGGGCACAATCTGCCAGCTTGGCATCACAACAGAAACAGAGCTTCCCTTTCCCCATGGTTCTAGCTAAAGTCCTAGGATTAGGCCTCATTGGAGCAGCCTGGGTCATATCCTTCTTTTGCACCAATCACAGTGGGACGGAGTGCTCTGATTGGTCCAGCCTGAGGGGCTAAGCAGAGGCAGGTCTCTGAGAGCAAAGGGGGGTCCCAGGGCAGAGTCAAGGAGAAACGACCAGGCAGGGAGATGGAAACCAGGCAGACAAGCCGTGAATGTCCATCTTGAAGGAGTGAGGGTGCCTGTCGTTGGAGCTCCGCCTCCAGTGGTGGAAGGATGCTCTCTCGTGCTCTGGGCCTGGCTGTGATCCCAGGTGCTGCCTGGGTACCTGTTGTGTGCCAGGTGTCGGTGGATGAGAGACTTCTACTCTGGGCATGTACAAAACCCTGAAATTGTACAAACACTCTGTACTTGCTGTATGGAGAAGCTGTCCTCAGCTGTCACCAGTACGTCTGTGTTGTCCACAACCCAAATACTCAAATACGCTTCAGCACCACCCTGCAAGATGCCAGGATGCACAGGCCGGTACCGTACAGCGTCGTGCTCGGCAGTGACGTGGAGCCTCCCCATTTCTAACCCAGTGAACCTCCAGTCATAACAACCCCTAATAACGATCATAACTGGCAATATTAGGCACCTACCATGTTCCAGACCTGCACTGTCCAGTGTGAGTGATGAGTTGCTTGTGCCTACTTAAACGTAAATTACGTAAAATTAAATTGAGAATGCTTTCTCAGTCACACCAGCCATGTTTCAAGTACTCGGTATCCACGTGTGGTTAGTGATGCGGTTGGACAGCACAGGGTTAGAGCATTTCCAGAAGGTTCTGTCGTGTACTGTACACTGTGCTGAGCACTTTACACTCATCAGCATATTTAGTCTTAGAAAATAAAACTTCTGAGGGGTAGGTCCTACTTATTACCCCATTTTGCAGGTGAGTAAAGCGAAGTGCAGGGAAGGCGAGTCGCTTGCCCAGGATCACACAGCCGGCAGGAGGCAGAGCCCGGATTCCAATCCGGTCTTCACACCGTGCAACTGCTCTCCCTCCCGGGTAGGGGCGTTCTGGTTCACGCTGTGGTGTTTTAAGCACTCATCTAGAAATTTCACTTCTTTCTTTCCTGTCGCTGCCCAGCCCCCGGAGTCTGGGCACCCTTCCAGAGAACGCAGGTACACTTGAGAGTCGGGGTGCGCACTCCTCATGCGCGAGGCACGTGGGTCTGTGGGAGTGGGGCGTGTTGCCAGGGCAGCCGCCACACGCAGTGGGCAGTGCACCCGGGAGGAAGCTGGCTGGTCTCCAGGGTGTGGGCTGGGAACGTGCAACACGCTGGCTGTTTTCTCTGCAAGTGGGGGGTGGCCAGGAGTCTTCACAGCCCTCTCATCTCCAGCAGCAGCTGTGCGTGACAGTGTTGGCTGGAAGGACCTTTGCTAAGGTGCCCCCAGGTGAATGCCCCAGAATCAGGCCCCGGGGGAACCCCTTGTCAGGGGGTGTCTGCAATGCCCGCGCAGGGCAGCGATGGGAGGCCCGTTGATGGGAACTCCAGCCTCAGCCGCGGAACAACGTTGGCCAGTCCCTGCGCTGTTCAGGCTCAGTGCCTGGCGCCTGTGTACAGCATGCCTGTAAATGATTAACTGGGGCCAGGCTGGCAGCAGCTGAGCGAGCGGAGTTCCTGTCTCCTGCCGGCCCACAGCCACGTTTAGGGCAGGAGAAGAGGGAGGGGTTTGCTAACGCTCTGAAGGTCCTTTCCGTCCCAGCTCACTCCAGTCACAGGAATGCACCGACAGGAGGACCCTTGTGTGGCTTTGCCCTCGTTATCTTCGTGGATGTGGCGGGCAGGATGGAGTGTGTGGGCAGGGTGGAGGGTAGGGCGGGGCTCTCCTGGAACTGAGCAAGAGTCCAGAAAGGAAGCTTTGAGCCATTTACTGGTGGTGGTTGAGCTCCTGTAGTACTATATGAGCCAGACACCTTCGGGCCCATCTCTGGGGAGGCCCCAAGCCCCTGGCGGGCTGCGGCGGAGTTGGGGATGCAGATGCTGAGGTGCCCAGCTGGAGGGAGGCCCTTAACCAGTCTGCTGAAAGGCTGAGAACCCTGCTGACATGTTCCATCAGTGGCAGAGTGAGGAAAGGACATTTTTAGAGCAGTTTTAGGTTCCTATTAAAAATAGAGGGGTAAGCACAAGAGATTTCTCATACACCTCTATCTCCACACGCACAGCCTCCCCCACTGTCGACATCCGCTACCAGAGTGGATCATTCGTCACAGCCCCTGGGCCTCCACGGACACGTCAGCATCACCCGAAGTCCACGGTTACCTTCGGGTCACTCCTGGTGGTGTCCATGCTGTGGGTTGTGACAAATGGGTGACGACGTGTGCCCCCCACTGGTGGGGTATCACGCAGAGCATTTCGCTGCCCCAGATTCCTCCGTGCTCTGCCTGTTTGGCTCCGCCCCCCAGCCCCGTGCGGCCACTGGTCTTTTTACTGTCGCCACAGTTGGCCTTTCTCAGAACGTCACACACGGAGCCACACCGTACGTAGTCTTTGCAGATGGGTTTCTTTTACTGTTTCACATTGGGTTTTTTTTCACCTTGCTGTGTGACAGAGAGGGGCAGCTAGGAGACCTGGGGGTCCTGGGAGAGATGGCTGGGGCAGAGGGGGAGCTGCAGGCGCTGCTGGATCCTGGCTCCTGGAGCAGGGAGCTGGCTGTGACGGTGACGCTCAGCCGAGTTGGGCTAAGGGAGCAGGTGCATTGGCCACCTGGCTGCTTGGGTCCCCACCTTGATCTGGGACTGCGGAGCAGGAGACCGTGATTCACATCCCAGCCTATCCGCCGGCCAGATGACCTTGGTCCCTCCCAGATCAGCTGCCTCAGTGGGAAAATGGGAGGGACACCCGTAGTGCACGGCCGTTTTAGGTTCTTTGGGCTCCTGCATGCGAAGCTCCCCCTCGGCTTGTGGGAAGCGCTTTTCAATGTCTGTTGAGTGAAGGAATTAACCTACTGTGCGCCAGGCTCTGTACGGGGCAGACAGTCCTGGGTTTGAATCTCCACCCTGCCATTTGGAAGCCGTGTGCTCATGGGCAAGTCATTTAACCTCATCAAGACTCCGTGTCGTTGTCTGTCTAAGGCAGAGGGTAACTACCCATCTCTCCTGATTATCCCGAGAGGTAGGTGAAGTAACACCCCTGAGCGTGGTGCCAGCACCCAGCGAGCACTTTGTAAGCCAGTGCTGGTTGCCGTTACGTGAAGCAAAGTGTCGGTTCCTCACTGTGTGGCTGCTGTTGTGTTCAGTGCTTTTGATGTGTCCCTACACCTGTGAAGCACACACCAGTGCCGCAGCACCTGTTTTACGAATGGGAACGCTGTGGCCCAGAGAAGGACCCTGATGCTCCCAAGAGGTTTGAATGCTGGCAGCCAGACTCCGGACCCCGATGCTCAAAGCTGTGCAGTGGGCGTTACTCTAGGAGCTCAGAACAGGAGGGGTCACATCAGCTTTGGAGGCCAAAGAAGAGAGTGGAGCCAAGGACACCAGGCCCTGAGGAGCTGGAGCTGGAGGTGGGAATGGGGGAGTAGCAGGTGGAAGAGACTGTGCCGGCAAAGGCCAGGTGGGGTATCACGTGGATCGCACAGACAGAATGGCACATGTGACCAGATGTGGGAAAGGGATAGGACAGGATTTGGCAGGAACGAAGATTGGGCCACTCCGTGGAAATAGTCACAGCTTACAGGGTGGCGGCACCCTCCCCCACCCCCGGACCAGGTCTGTCCGAGTCTGTGCTTTGGAGCTTCCTGAACTATTCCTGTGCCGCCCACCCCCCATCAGCCCTGTTCCAGCCCCTCCCAACTCTCACCTCCTGCCTGCCTCGCCCATCACAAATTAAAAAATAAAGAGCTGACAACTGTTTCCATGTAGTGCTTTTCCCTGCCACCGTGTCCTTACATCTGTTCCTTCCTGTAAGCTCCAAGGCAGCTCCGTGGGGGCAGGCGCAGGGGAGAGTTTTTCCCTCTGCTTTAGAGTTGGGGAACCCGAGACCCAGAGAGTTCATTTTTCCTTCGGATCTGGAGCATCACCTCCTCCAGGAAGCCCCCCGTGACCTTCCTACCCACCAGTTTCATTGTTACTTGTTTTCACGAACCAAGTTCGTCTCATTTTGCAGATGTTACACATTCGTGTGACTGACTGAATGTCTTTACGTTTTGCTGGACTGTGACCCCCGTGAGGACAGGGACTCTGTCTGATTGCCACCTGGAGCCAGGCACATAGGAGGCTCCAACAAATGTGGAATGAGTGAGCGACAGTTGCAGTTCGTGTGATGGATGCCGGGTGTTACAGTGGAAGGTGGGAGAGGCACACTCACTCCTGCTTGGGGTGTGGGGAGTCTAGGAAGTCTCCCAGGAAGAGGTGACACCTGGCTGAAGCCTGAGTTGTGGTAACCGGCTGGAGCACACTTGGAGGAGCACCTGGCAGAGGGGACCATGTGAGCAGAGGCAAGGAGGTGAGCCCGTGGCAGCCCCTTTGGGGCCCGCGTTCAGGGGTCAGGGATTTGAAGCGGGGCTGGAGCTGCTGGCCTGTGAAGGCCTGCGCGTTTTGTTCTCAGCAGCTGGGGGGCCGCAGAGCGGCACGGCCATCCTTGGCTCACCCCTCCTGCCCCAGTGGTTGTCAGGGGCCTTTGCGTCAACCCTCTCTCTTCCCACCTTCCTTACGTGCTGAGAGTTATTTTTAAAGCCACCCAGGGTGCTCCAGGCACCCTAATTTAAACATCCCCATCACTGCCAAGTTTCTTACAAATGCGAGCCTCAGGGTGCCTGGGGGCCGCCTCTCATAGGCCAGTGCTGGCTCAGCATGACTCACCACCTGCACTGCCAGACACCCCCCACCTGAGACCCCAGGTGGGACGGAGGCGTTCTGAGTCAGGACTGAGGCAGCAGGGCTCTGAGGAGCAGGTGGCAGCCTTGGTGATGTTCCTTTAGGGCTGCCGTGTGCCACAGGCCCTGTGCCGGATGCTGTCCACCAGGGGAGCTGGGGCCACACCCAGCCTGTTTGTGTACCGCCCCCGAGCCAAGAGTGGTCTTTCCGTTCTTAGAGCAGTGTAAAAACAAAACAGGCTATGCGACAGACTGTGTGTCTGGCCTGAAAATAGGTTTGTCACGTTTGTGTAGCAAATAAAAATTCAGAATGCTCGGTTAAGTTTGAATTTCAGAAAAACAATAAATAATCTTTTCGTGTGTATTCTTTGCCACATTTGGTCCATACTTATACTAAAAAAAGTATATGAAATTTAGGTTTCACTGGGCATCCTGTGCTCTATCTGGCAGCCCTACCTGCTCACAGTCTGAAGTAGTCGTTGCCTGCCCCTTTACAGAAAAGTTGGCCAGCCCAGCCTTACACACAGAGCAGACGGAGCAGGTGTCAGAGGGGCTTAGGCTGCTGCCCAGAAGCGTGAGCAGTGAGCATTGCTGTCGGTATTGGTATCTAATATACTCAGTGACCCCCAAGCCGACCCCTTCCGTGGGGCAGACAGACACGAAATGGTGGACAAACGCACGGGTGTGGAGTGCGAGTCGGCCGTGGTAAGTGCCAAGGGTGAGCGTAAAGCCGGATGCTCTATTTTAGAGGGGGAGGTCTGAGCCCTGGCCCCTTGTTTGAGCCCGGCAAGTGTTTCTGTGGAACCCACATAGCAGCCCTGAGAGGTGGCGTGGGTGCCATCCCCATTTCTCAGATGAGGAGACTGAGGCCTGAAGTCACCCAACTAATGCCGACCTGGGTTTTGACCGGGGCCTGGCAGCTCATACTCTTCCTCAGGGCACTTGTGCCTCCCTTTGCATGGTGCCAGCTGTGCCTGGGCCCTGCTGGAGGCCCTCTGCCTGTGTTGTCCATAACCCTTACGCTGGCCCCGAGCACTGGGCCACATGATTTCCTTCCGCAGTTTAGAGGATGTGGACACAGCACAGTGTGGGGAGGCAGGAAGGAGCAGCACGTTGATTTGGAACCCGGCAGGGTTCCAGGTGGGCAGCTCGAGGGTACCTGGGTGTGGGCAGGTGGCAGACATGGGAGGGGATTGGACGGGGCAGGCCTGGGAGCCTGAGGAGTAACCCCTTTCCGCTTCACACACTGGCCAGGATTTCCCTGCCTGACTCCCTCCTGAGGTTAATCCTCTTTTTATGCTGTTTAAATATTTGCAGGTAGAGGGAGGGATGGAGGGAGGGCGGGCTGGTTTCCGGGAGGTTTGCAGGGTGAGGCCTGCGGTGGGTACTCAGGTACTCAGAGGTCTGAGGTGGAGGGGTGGGGCCAGGCCAGCCCCAGAGGTGAGTGAGGGCCTGACCTGGAGCATCCACTGTGGTAGTTACAGTCAGCTCAGCAGTTGCTACTCTTTGTGACTTCCTGCTGGGTGCCAGGTGCAGGTGCATCTCCACCATCTCATTCAAGCCCCCATTAGCCAGCCCTGTGAGGCAGAGCTGCTGTTACCTCCCACTCCATTTTACAGATGGGAACTGGTCCAGCCCCAGGCAGGCAGCGAATGGCCAAGGACTTGACCCAGGTCAGCGACTCCACACTCGGGGCTCTTAGCCCCTCTCTGCTGCCTCCTGACATCCTGTCCTTGGAGCTGGTCTAGTTCTGAAAGGAGTGAGAGCCCCATCATGGAAGAGATGCGAGCCTCTGGTAGAGGGTTCCTGAGAATGGATGCCAGGCAGGGGTAGAAGCTTCCTGACCATCTTGACCTTTGAGGATCCCCTGCCCCTGACTGGCCCCCACAGGAAGTGGTTGGCAAGGTCAGATCTAGGTGAACTAGATTTCCTGAAAATATTCCCAGCTCAGGTGCCTGGATACCACCCGTTCCCACCATGCCTCCGTGTAGTCCACTACATCCACTGCTTCCCCTGAACTCGCTCCCTCGACCGCTCTCTTTCCGGGGAACACCCAGGTAGGGGTGCCTAGCAGGCCCCATCTGGAGGGTTCTCAGACACTAGGTTGTAGGCCAGCATCACTGTGTCCTGCCTGGGGAGCAAAGGAAGGGGCGGGAGTAATGTTTGGGGAGGGGAGAGAGGTAGGCAAAGGCTCTGAGACCACGTGGGCTTAACGGCATGTTGTAGGGGGGCTCAGCCCCTGGAGTCAGACAGACCCTGGCCCACACCTCGCCGGCTGTGTTATCCTGGGCAGGTTATGCCACCTCTCTGTGCCTTTCTTTGCCTTCTCCCTTGACAGACAGGCATGATAATGCTGCTGCTCTCTTCACCCACAGCGATGGTGACAAGAAAGCTTTCTTCAGTTAAAATATTTTACCAAAGCAGAATTTGATCGTGGTCCTTCAAGCCATTCACTCCCCAGAACTGTACTGAGCACCCACAGTGTGCCAGAGGCGTAGCTGCAAAACGGGGAGACAGGGTGCTTGCCCTCGTGGGGTCCGCGGCCTGGCAGGGAGGGCAGGTGCTGGTGACCTCGTTATGAATCTGATGGTGTCCCAAAAGCAGCTGTGGTGGCCCCCGAGCTGGGGAGTCGAGTCTCTCGAGCAGGTGGTGTTTCAGCCGAGACCAGGATAACCATAGGGAAGGCGGGGCGGGGCGGGCACGCGTGCGCCAGCTCTGTGCCCAGCGCGTGGTTTGCATTCCATGTTCAGTCCCCCACTGCCCCTTGAGACAGGTCTCATTCCTGTCAGCCATTTACCCAGTAGGAAAACAGGTTCAGAGAGGTGATGGAGTGTGCCTGAGGGAACACAGCCAGAGAGGCCATGATATGGCACCTGGAGCCAAGATGGAAAAACTTGTAAGTTGAAATTCCAGCTCTGCCTCTTCCTCGCTGTGTGGACTTGGGTGGGCCAGGTTGCCTCCCTGACCTCAGTTTCCACATCTGTGAACAGGGCCAATTCCGAGGGCCTGGCTGGGTAGCTTTTGGGCGTACAGATGCTGCTGGCCAAGCCCGGCTTGGAGCTTGTTCACGGGAGGTGGCTGACTTTGTTGGGTGCAGCAGGAGTGGTGTGCCTGCTCTCTGGTGGGCACTGCCACATGTTTCTCTGGGGAATGGGGCCAGGGATGCTCTGAGGCCTGTCTCCCCTCCAGGAAGGAGCAGAGGCAGAAGGGAAGGGGAGAGGCGTGGAGAGCCTGAGAGTGCTCCCATGTGGAGGCATCTGGCGTGCGGCCCCACTGGGTCTGGGTGGGCCAGAAAGCATCCAGGAAGGGGGAGGGGCCTGTTGGGGTGGCAGTGGGGGTGGGGACTCAGGCCTGGCTCCCTTCACCCCACATCACAGCCCCAGTGGTGTAGAGCTGGGACCAGCATCTGAGATGGTCTTTTCTGACCTTCTTAGCCTCAAGGTGGAGAAACTGAGGCCCAGAGAAGAGACATACTTTGCTAAAGCCCCACCAGAGCAGGAGGGTGTTCAGGCTGTCGTGAAGTCACCTCCGTAAGCAGGGGCATGGCTGCCCTCTCAGGACTGGGTCCCTTAGTCTAGCACATCAGAGGTGCTCAAGAAGTATTTGCTGAGTGATTGCCCGTAGTAGGGAAAGCAGGTAGGCCAGAAGTCAGACTGGCCGGAATCCCGTATCCACTGGGGGCCAGCTCCACTTCTCTGGGCCTCTGTCTCCCAAAATAAGATCACAGATCCAGCTGGTAAGTGCTGAGCAGGGACCTGAAACCAGGTCTGCCAGATTCCAGGGCTGAATTTTTGCATGACACCCCCCTGATTCTTTTAAATACCTATTTCACGCATTCATTCATTCACCCATTCATCAGCTCATTTACGAAATGTTTATGGAACACTTAGTATGCACCAGGCGCTGTCCTAGGCTCCATGGAAACAGCAATGAACAAGGCAGATGAGGCCTTGCCTTCAGGGAGTGAGTGTTCTAGAAAGGGGAGACGGACAGTAAACAAACACGTAGGACAGGAGTGTGTGAGCGTTCTATAACCAGGAGACTGACGGGGGACGGATGGATGTGGGCAGGGGGAGGGCTGCCTTAGATAACGTGATCAGGGAAGGAGATGACATTCTGTGTAACACCCGAGAAGAAGCGTGTCATGCAAAGAGCCTGAAAGAATAACGTGGGAAAATGTGGAGCGTGGAGCTATCTCAGACTACAGAGGACCTGGTGGATGGGCAGTGGAAGGAAAGCAGGTGCCAACCTGCCCCAGACGGCCCCAGCGGGCCCTGGGGGCGGGGTGTCTGCACGCCAGGACACAGCGGGGTGTCCCCTGCAGCTGCCTCTGCCTTCCAGGTGAAGCAGATCATGGAGGAGGCTGTCACGAGGAAGTTCGTCCACGAAGACAGCAGCCACATCATCTCCTTCTGTGGTGAGTCCGTGGCACGTGGCCTGGAAAAGTGGCTTCTTCCTCTGGGGGCTGCCCTTGGGAAATGGTGTGCCTGAGCAAGGGTCCTCACGTCACTTTTTTGCTTTGTAACTCAACTTATTTTCAGATTCCAGAGGGACTTCTTAGGGAGCTGGAAAATGTAGAAAAGCCAGAGGAGAAGTTACGCATGACCTCTGTACCCTGTGAAGGGGTCATCGAGGTTAACAGGGGACCTGACACCCCCTCCTCGGGCTCAGTTCACACAGGCCCTGCCCCCGGCGACAGTGGTCGTCACTCCTCCCTGTGGCTGTTACCCGGTGAAGGAAGAGATGGACGGGGACTTGAAAAAAAAGAAAAGAAAATTGAATTGAGTCAGAGCTGTCGACGTGCCCTGAGGGACATGTCCTGCTGGGTCAGCAAGGGAGGTGGGACACGGGCTCACAGTGGGACTTGGGACTCCTCTCCTTGAACCAGCTGCGCTTTCAAGGGCAGAGATACCGGCACGGCCAGGTTCTGACCGCACATTCCTCATGGCAGGGAGACACGGTTCTGCGTGTCCCCGGAGTCAGGATTCAGCTCACAATCGGCGTCCACGTATCAGTGGGCAAGTTCCTTTTTTCTCCCAGAAAGCTGTTTCTTTGTGACTGCGGTGCCTTGTAATGAAGGGCATGCTTATAATTTCCCTGTCGCGGTCTTGGGTGCATGGAGAGGCCCATCAGCTTCCGTCCAGATGGCTGGGGACACCACCGTGGGCCTGTGACGTGCTGAGCACATGCCATGACCTGGGAGCCCACAATGCCAGTTTGGCCCCTTTGCAGCCAGGCCGGCTTGGATTCCTGTCCCACCTTGGCCACTTCTCTGTTGGTGGACTTGGCCAGGTCTTGTTTTTTTTAAGTGAAATATGTTTATTTAAATATATAGGTCTGAGTGTATATAGATACATAGATATATACAAGTATATATGTATGAATCTGTACATGCACAGATATGTATGACAGTGGTGCGCTATACATACACACGTAAACACAACTATGGGGATGTATGTACACTCAGGTCTTTTTTCACCTGGGCAGTTTTACGTGCCAATAGTATGCGCGTCCACTTCAGGATTTGCTAATATACCTGTCGGAAAAAGGACCTACAGCAGCAATAGAAAGTGTTAACTCCGAACAGAGTTGCTGGGGGAGAGAGATTCTGTGGCCCCGAATGGGGCCCGAAGGACCTCCCTGGGGGACCTTTTGTCCATTGTCCGTCTCTGTGAGCCGCCAGCAGAATCAGAGCTTGTGTACAGAGCCCGGATAGTTGGCCAGCTTACTGCAACATAAACCAGCGAGCCGTGCTCGGTCTGGACGCAGAAAGGAAGATGTTTAAGAGATCTTCACCCAGAATACTTTTAGTCCGTGTCGTGAGCATACCTGGGACTCCGACCTTGGTTCGAATTCCAGCTCCATCGCTTATTTGCCAGGGGCTCTGGGCCAATCAGCTCACCTGTCACACTTCACTTTCCACATTTGAAAACTGGAGATGGTTGTCCCTGATTGGGGTGGGGCTTGAAGGAGATTCATCCTGTCAGCTGATCCTGGACTCACAATAGTGATGATGATGATGATGTGATTCTTTAACTCAGTGAAGCTCAATAGTCCTGAGGTCTGGTCTCCCCTCCCCATCAGCAGGAGGCCTGGGTGACAGTCATGTGGCACTCACCATCTACCTGGTTCTGTGCTGAGTCTTTCTGTGCATTTTCCCGCCTTATCTAATAGCAGCCTTAAGCGGTTAATGCTCATGCTGTGCCCATTTCACAGGGGAAAGTGGGCTCAGGGAGGGGCAGGCACTGCCCAGCTCACACTGCTGGGTAGGGGCTGGGAGTGGCTGTGAAGAGGGATGGTCTGACCCCGGGCAGTAAGTGTGGGTCAGCCACTGAGCCCTCTTCCCACCTTCTCTGGGGTGGAAGGTGGAGAGGAGAGGCATACGTGCTTCCCCTGCGATGTTGTCACAAGGCTGTGATTCCAGGGCCCCGGTTCTCCAAGGTGCCTGTGTGACTGGAATTCTAGCCGAGCTGCATGATGGGGAGCATGGGGAGGGCAGGGCCTGCTGACCATTGTGTCCCCGCAGCGGCTGTGGAGGCCTGTGTCCTGCACGGGCTGCGGCGGCGGGCGGCTGGCTTCCTGCGCAGCAACAAGATCGCAGCTCTCTTCATGAAGGTGGGCAAGGCCTTCCCACCCGCTGAGGAGCTGAGCCGCAAGGTCCAGGACCTGGAGCAGCTGATCGAGAACGCGTGAGTACAGAGCAGGGGGGCAGCCTGGGGCAGCACCCAGACAGGCCATGCTCCCTGACCCCAGGCTCTGTGAGATTCTGCCTCCCGGCACCCTCTCTGCTCGCCTTCCTGCTCCTTAGCCCCGCCCCAGGGTCTTTGCTGATGCAGTGTCCTCTGCCTGGTGCGCATCCCTCATCTTCCATGGCTGGTTCCCTGCCATCACCCAGGCCTTCCCCTCGCTAGGGGTACCTTCCAGCCCTCACCCCATTTCTCTCTCATATCACCTTGTTTATTTTCTCCCCAGTGGGTATCATCATCTGTAATCACTCATTTGTTTGTTTACTACTTATTTGATTGTTGTCTGTCTCCCCTTTTGACTGAACTCCATGAGGACAGGCGACTACATCTGTGTTATTCCCCACCATGTCCCCAGCGTCGGGGAGAGCCTAGCACCTGGTAAATGCCAAGAGCGAGTGTTGAGTGAGTGAGTGCCGGCTGTGAGCCAAGCCATGTTCTGAAGGCAGCGTGACCAGAGTGTCATAGAGCGAGTGTGGCCTGTGTTCACATGGGTCTCCGTGGAAACACACCACAGCAACCACTGAGGGGGGGGGTGGCTCCGCTCCCTCATCTTCGGGGCTGATTGTATGTGTTGAGGGAGGCTCCTGGCCTGAGTGTTTGTCCATAAGCGCCTCCTGCCAGAGTCCCTCCCAGAGTCCTGACCGCACAGCCACACCCCCAACCTGGAGCCTGGTCAGCGATGGCAGATAGGTTTCAACTCCAGTCCGTGTTAGTGGCTGCCTGGAGGACGGTGGCTTGAAAAATTCAGAAGCTATGATTGGGCTTCTGGGGAAAGAGTGCATGGATCGATTGACCATGTCTGTTACGGACAAGGAAAGGGAGGGAGGCATGCATGCCATTGTTTACCATGTCTGCCACAGGCGATCACTCCTCTTCACAGGATGAGAAATGGCCCTTTCCTCCTCCTTCAGGCCTTGCCTACCCAGGGCTGCTGGCCAAACTGCATGATGGGCAGGGCTTTGGATTGGGCATTGCCGGCCCCCACTTGGTATCTGCAGCCACCTGGTCCTCAGGTGCCTTCCAGTCCATCTGCTAAATTCCCAGGTGTTGCTGATAACCTCTTAAAGGGATGGGTTTCCATGGGCATTCCATAATGCTGGGACTGACTTGTTAATGGGGGCATTAGAGATGCCTATGCCAGGTGGTACGGGAGCACCATCGTTCATTCCTGCAGCCACTCATTTATGCACGTGTGTACGGAGCCCCTCCTGGATGCCAGGCACTGCCTGGCCCTGAGATGCAGACAGAAGAGGAACTGTTCCTACCCTGTGGTAGACCTTCAGGAAGCATTATATTTTAAAAATAACTGGGTCACTTAGTCCCTGCCCTGAAGGTCACATGTGGAGGGGAAGACAGAATGGTGAGCAGGAAGTTGTGCTTCAGAGTCTGAGGGGCACAGGAAGGGGCCCCTCCCCCGGCTCTGGCTGCTCTGGAGGGCTTCCTGCAGGAGGGGATGTCCTCGCTCAGACCCAAAGAGTGAGTGTGGGTGTGGAGGGAAAGCAGGAAGAAGCAAGAGCTCAGGGAAAGTCCTCAGATGAGAGGCTGATGGGCTTAGGAATCCGCAGAAATCTATTCTGGGCTGGATCATGGGGTCAGAAAGGAGAGCAATAGGGGACGGAAGGAGAGGTGAACAGGAGAAAGGTCATGGAGTGGCCTGCCTGTCATCTCCAGGGCACTCGGAGCCACTGAAGGATCTGTAGTCCAAGAATCTCCGTGGCCAGCACTCCTTTTCAGCAGATAGGTAGGTAGGTAGGTAGATGTCGAGAGAGAGAAATATCAGTATGGGATTCTGGCTTATCCACCAATAGTGTATGACTTTGTCTGTTTCACCTCATCTTCACGCTCACTGGGCATTATTTTTTCAACTGTTTCCCCATTTACCAGGAGCTACATAGTTTGTTTTAGTTGCCACTTCTTTATTTCCTAGAGAGGTTGAACATTTTTTTCTGTTTGCATATTGCACTTGTTGGATTCTCTGTTTTGTAAATATCTTTTTCCCTTTACTGATCTCAAAGGCGAAACCAGATCCAGGGCCTCCAGGAGAATGTGCGGAAGCTGCCCAAACTGCCCAACCTGTCCCCACTTGCCATCAAGCACCTGTGGATCCGTACTGCCTTGTTTGAGAAGGTCCTGGACAAAATTGTGCATTACCTTGTGGAAAACAGCAGGTAAGCTGGGTGCACTCTGCCTCCACCTGCTGGCAGGCTTGGGAATTGCACCCCCTTGGGCGTGGATATTTGCATCTGAACTAGCCTAGTTTAAACCCTTGGGAATATTCCGTTGTTTAATAGCAATGGACGGTCTTCGCATTTGGAGTGGGGTATGATGGTCTTGAGATCTGGATGATCTTCCTTCTCTAGTGAATTAAGCCCACAGCCTCCTCGCTAACCATGTGGCTGGAGGGAAATCACTCAGGTTCTCTGCGCCTGTTTCCTCTTTTGGTGAATAGGACAGGGATTGCCGCCCCTCCCGAGAAGCAAGAGAAGAGTGGGCCAGGACCCAGCATCTGGGACCTGCAGGGGGACTCTTTCTGCATTTCCTCTCCTGGCTCAGAATTACCCGACGGAGAGGTTTTACAGAAGGAGTCCTCTTGGCAAGCGTTCGTCCGCGTACCCATCCAACCAGTATGTGAGGACCTCCTGCAGTACGGTGAGCCAGGCACTAGCCTGGATGTTGCGGTACATTGGTCTTACCTGTGATGCTGTGCCAGGAGCCGTGGGGAGCCCTCGAGGACTCTGTAACCTGAGACTCCTAACAGCCAGCACTTCTTCTCAGCCAGAGAGGGAGGGAGAGAGAAATATCTGAGGATTTCCCATCTTTTCGTATATGAAAGTGTCTGTTTAACTACACCTTCACACACCATAGGTGTTGCCATCTTTTATTCTTTGCCTGCTTGCACGGAAAATAGGTGTGAAAGTACAGAGCAAGGTTCTTCCCCGCATGTGCTCACATTGTAGCAGAGAAGACGATCAAGTAATAGTTATTATAGAGACAGGTGGGTGGGCTTTAATCTCCTCTAGGTGGTCATGGCAAGTGTCCTGGAAGGTGTGACAGTTAAGCTTCCAGCTGAAGGGTGTGTAGGCATTATCCAGGTGAAGAGGGTGGGGAAAGGGGTTCCTCGCAGAGGGAACAGTGAGTGCAAAGGTCCTGCGGCAGGAGCGGAACTGAAAGAAATCTAGGCTCTGGGGCTCCAGTTAGTCTCTTCACTTTCTTGTAAACTGTGACATGTCTGCCCCCTGCTCTGTTATAGGTCCAGGGCCTCTGAAGTTACTGCTTTTGGTGTATGACCTTGTGTTTTCCCACTGAGTAAATCAGTCAGAAGGAGTTAGAGTCCAAGCCTCAAAGAGAGGACTTTCCCTTAGCACAGTGCTGTTCCCTGGACTGTGAACCTTATGTGGCCCTCACCAGTCTCTGCATAGATTCGCCTCTTGTTGCCGTGCGGTTCTGTGAAATGTGAGTGTGTGTGTTGTTTCATATGAGCGACACACTCAGGATGAAGGACTGTGTCAACGAAACCCATCACCCCAGAGAAACTCCCTCAGGTACCCTTCATAGTCACACCTTGCTCCCAGCCTTCCCTGCTATTTCTGAGGTAGCATTTTCAAGGTGTATGATCACGTGGCCTCTGGCTTTTGGAAGGGAAACGGAATGATACAGTGGAAAATGTCTCAAAGTATCATCTTCAGATCTGACACCCGAGTAAAGTTACAGTGGCATTGCAGCCACTGAGGGAGACCTTCCCGGGGTCAGAGCCTGTTATTGCACACTAACGGTTAACCCTCCCGCAGCCTGGGCTGGTGAGTTCTGACCTCCTTCCCATTTGGCACTGAAGCTCAGAGAGGCTAGTCACCCGCCTGTGGGCACCCAGGATGGAGGGCGTGGCCGAGCTGGGCTTCGTTTAAGAGGTGGGACTCTAGATCCTTCGTCTTCCACCCTCAGCTACAGGAGGGGAGGAGCCAGGCCAGCTGGTTGTAGCCTGTACCTGCCACCACCTGCTGTGTGGCCTCCAGCAAGTTACTTACCCTCTCTGAGCTGAGATCCCTCAGGAGGTCAGAACCAGGTCCTTTCCAATGCTAAATTCTGTTACTCGCTAGAGTGGATGAAGTTTGCCAAGACTTAGAAACCACTATACAGCAACTCACACAAAAACCAAAAACATTCAGCCCGAACCTTGCAGGATTGATGGCTCCACATGTTATTTTGAAGAGTCAGAAGGCAGGGGGGCGTTTTTGAGTGTTCCAGCCCAGCACTGTCCACATGAGTTATCTGGACAGGAAGGCCTGTTAATACAGCCTTTGGGATAACCACAGCTAAAAAGCATTTTATTGCCTCAATAACATTAGAAGGGTAGATATCATCTGTGCCTCTAAATGACTTCCTGTCTGAAATGGAAGATGTGGTAGAAGCAGACAACTGGCCAGGCCTCAGCAGCCTTATATGATGATGATTCCTGTTACCTCATTAAGGCTCTGGTTACAGCCATGTATTAAGCAGTTACATGCCCAGCTAAACGAAGCACCTCACATCTATTGTCTCCCTCGAAAGTCCTTCAACAGCCCAGGAGAGACACTTATCCACATTTCACAGGTGGGGCAGCTGAAGCTTGCAGTGAACCCAGCCTGCCTGCTCTTAGCCACCAGGCTGCAGTGGGTTGGGCGCCGCCTGCTGGTCGCCTTCCAAACCTTCGTGCTCTTTGCTCTCTTGCCAGCAAATACTATGAAAAGGAAGCACTCCTGATGGACCCTGTGGATGGCCCCATCCTGGCGTCTTTATTGGGTGAGTGGTCTGGTCCTCTGAGCTTCATTTAAATTTCTAATCTTGGCTCCCGGGGCACCTAAGGGCCTCTCTCCCCTTCTCCCAGTGTCCCCCATCAAAACTTACTTGTTCCCTGTCATTTCCTCCCAAGGGAGCTGGCCTCTCCTTAGCAGGATCCTGGGGTCTCCTAGCTGGCTGGAGGGGAGGGGGCAGTGGAATGAGTGGCCCATCTGGGGGTAGACGGGAGGGCAGACTTTCTGGGGTGGAGGGTTGCCAGCGCCCACCTGCTCTGCAGTGGGCCCCTGTGCGCTGGAATACACCAAGATGAAGACGGCGGATCACTTCTGGACCGATCCCTCCGCCGACGAGCTTGTCCAGAGGCACCGCATCCACAGCTCACACCTGCGACAGGACTCGCCCACCAAGCGTCCAGCCCTCTGTGTGAGTGGGGTAGGCAATGGGACCCTGTGTGGGAGTCAGGCTGAGTGCCCGACTTGGCGTGGGGACAGGGGATGGAGTGGGGCCTTGGAGGTCACTCTGGGCCTCATTCTCTACCTCCCCTCACACTGCCAGATCCAGAAGAGGCACTCCAGTGGCAGCATGGATGACCGCCCATCCCTCTCTGCCCGTGACTACGTGGAGTCCCTGCACCAGAACTCCCGGGCCACCCTCCTGTATGGCAAGAACAATGTTCTCGTTCAGCCGGTGAGAGTGCATCTGGGGCCCAGATATTCCACTGGGGGTCTGGCTCCATGTTATAGAGCAGTTCCCTTTGGCTCCATGTTGCTCATTCATCCATCCATTCACCTACTCACTCATCCATTCATCCCTCCACCAGTATCTCCTCTCTCCATTCGTTCTCCACATGCCAGGGTTTCCTTTTACCCATTCACTCACCCACATGCCAATGTTTCCCGCTACCGAATCCACCCGCGCATCCATCCATCCATCAGTATCTCCAGCCAGCCAGCCAGCCAGTCACTTCTCTCCCAAGCTCTGTGTCCACCGTCCCTCTATTCCTGCATTTCCCACCCTCCCTTCATCCGTCCGCCTGTCTTTATGTCCATTCACCCGTCCATCCACCCATTTGTCCGTTTATTTTCCAGGGCATCTGTCCATCTACCTGTTCACCCAGCTATCTATCCATTCATTCTCTCTCGTTATTACTCACTCATTCAGCAAACATTTCTACGGGGCCTGCTAAGTGCTAGATGCTTAGGTTATCAAAATAAACATCTCCGTAGCTGATATTTATTAAGCACTTTCTATGTGTCAGGCACTGTGCTAAATGCTTTTAATTACATCAACTCATTTAACCCTCCCCACAGCCACCTGAGGCCGGTGCTGTTGTCGTAAATGGCAACACTGAGCCCACACAGGTGGCGTGAGGGACAGAGTTATTATTTGAACTCAGGCTGGCTAGTGACAGAATCTGTGCCACTTTGCAGTCACCCCCTGTGCCGCTACACTGGGCCAGGCCCCGGGGATGGGAGGTGAGCAAGCACATGAAGCCTCCACCTCACGGGGTATCTGCTTGGCTGTCCCCTCCCCGGGAACTTCAGGGTCAGTGTAACATTTGGGCTCACCTGAGAGGAAGTAGAGGGGGAGCTGTCCACCACTTCAGCTCTGGTCACAGCTTCGATTGCAGGTGACCCTGAGCAGGCCACGTCTCTGTCTGAGTGTCAGTGTCCGATCTGATGGGCGCGAGACCCTATTTCCTGAGCCCTGAGAAGCTGTGACTTTGAGATATAACACTTTTTTACACAGCCATCAGGAAATTAAAGTCAGATTAAATTACATGCAGCGTTTTTTCCCACTACTTGAAACTTCTATTTTGTGCTTTTTGGAAGAGCTCTTTGAGATTTATTTGGATACGGTTTCTTAAAATAATAACATTACTCTTGTAAGTATACACAAGGGAAAGTATAATTGCAATACATTAGTTAAGATAGTCCTAAAACTGCCCTGGCTGGTGTGGCGCAGTGGATTGAGCACCAGCCTGTGAACCGAAAAGTCGCAGGTTCCATTCCCAGTCAGGGCACAGGCTAGGGATGCGCGCCAGGGCCCCCGTTGGGGGTGCGTGAGAGCCACCTATTTCTGTCTCACACACTGATGTTTCTCTCCCTCTCTTTCTCCCTCCCTTCCCCTCTCTCTAAAAATAATTCAATCTTTAACAAAAAAAAAAGATAGTCCCAACACTACATTATAGGATTCAATTTTCTGTACTTTCCTTGACGTGGAGCCATTGTCCTCATTTTCCCAAGTACCATTTTCTGCTCCATCAAGAGGAGGGGTCAGCAAACTACGGCCCGTGGGCCAGATTCAGCCCTCCACCTGTTTTTATAAAGTTTTACTGGGACCCAGCCACACCCACTCGTTTACATACTGTGTGTGGCTGCTTTCATGCTGCAGCCGCAGCCTTGAGTGGCAGCATCTGAGCCTGTCTTGCCCACAAAGCCGGAAACAGTCGCTGCCTGGCCCTTCCTAGAAAGAGTTTGCTGACCTCTGACCCAGAGCCCAGGAGGTGCGGCATTTCTTGCCGGCATTGCACTTGGTTGTTGATCTTCCAGAAGGTCTCGTCTTGTGGGCTTCCCTGCAGGTCTCGGCCTTTCTACACACCCAGTAGTTTTTGATTCGAAGCTGAATTGCCATGTAATCTTTCTGAAGACATTTTAAAAAGCACCTGCACTGCCCACATGCAGTAACCGCCATGCACAAAACTTAATGGAAGTGACAGTGTGAACAGTTGTGACCCGGTTTGCATGCGATCAGGCAGTGACAGCGTCACAGCGGTGATGTGCTGCTGATTATAAGGTGCACCCTCGTTTCAGGCACATTGAGATGCGACCTCACAGTGGATAGAAGCTTGTGCTGTGCTCCCTGCTGGGGTCGCAGGCTTGGGTGATTAAATGGAGGCCATGTGCGTGACCCCAGACCATGCTGGGTACATACTAGCTGCTCAGTAAATGTGTCTCCAAATGTCGTTGAGGTGAATTTGGTGGAGGGGCTGTCACCTCCATGGGTAAGGCTTGGAGACACCCCTCTCCACCAGCCCCCCACTTGGGATATAGTAGAGCAGGTGAGGAACTGCAGGCAGATTGGGAAGACGGAAAGGGTCAGGCTGCTGGGTGGGGAGTATGGTGGGGACACTGGGGGAGGGGCTTCTGGGTAATGTCCGGGGGATGGGACGTAGCTCTTGGCTGCCATTTTTTTCCCCTGGAGGCTGGCTAAAATGATGGCAGATAAAGGTCTCCTGCTTCGGGAAGGGGGATGTTGAGAGGGGCAGAGCTCCTTCCTGGTTCTGAAGAAACTCCCCCCAGCCCCACCCTTGCAGCAGGGCCCCTGGACCTCAGAAGGGAAGCGTGAGTGTCAGAGCGTTGGGAGTGGGCAGTTTTCACAGCTGGACCTCTACTGCCCATCCTGGGTGGTTGGCTACAGACGGCTTTGCTTAGCACGGCTGCTTAGAAGGAGGCTTAGGGTCTTCCAAATGACCATGGCTTGGAGGGAGTGACCCGACCTCTTGGTTCCAGTCATGTTCACTGTTGACTCTGACCCTACGACCAGGCCTGACTCCTTCTCTCTCTCCAGAGGGACGACATGGAGGCCGTCCCGGGATACCTGTCCCTGCACCAGACAGCCGATGTCATGACCTTGAAGTGGACGCCCAACCAGCTGATGAATGGGTCTGTGGGAGACCTGGACTATGAGAAGAGGTAGGGCTCCAGGTCCCTCCTCTCCCCTCAGCACAGGGACATTTGTACCCTGTCTCTTGTGCCGTGACCTTACCCGCTGCTCCATCTGGTTGTTGCAACCACTTGGCCCAGCCTCCCTGTGGCGGTGGCCTCATGGGTAGCTGAAGGACTGGGGACCATCTGGAAACCGACTGGAAGAATCTTAGGGCGTGGGAGTTAGACAGATCTTAGCCAAAAGACAACCCAGAAATATCTTAACAAAGATTTCACAAGCCCAAAAATGGCAAATATTCCGCCGTCCGCTGCCAGCTTTCCCACCACTCAGTGCAAAAGTAAGGCAGGAAGTGTTGGTGGGTGGGCATCTGGTCCAGGGCTGTCTCTTCTGATATCCTGAATTTATGAGACCCAGCCAAGGCTTTGGGGTCATGTTCCAAAGAAACCTGGGGCTGGGAATTCCCTGCTGCAATGCCCTGTATCCCGGCACAATTAGGGACAGTTTTAGGAAGAACAAAGGGAAGCCACTGGGCAAAGGTGTGGCGGCTCCAGTTCAGCTGGAGGATCCCTGGCAGCTGGTGGGGAGGAGAAGCCACATCTTTGCTGCTGTGAGTCCACATCTGGTCTTAGTTTTCCTGTGCATTGTCTTGCCTCCTCAAAAATGTTTGACTGTGAGTCTCCGACACAAAAGCAGGTAGGACTTAAGTGCCCGTCACCCAGCCCTAATAGCATCCACCCACCCTTCTCCCGTGCACATCATCCTGCAGCAGCAGGTAGGAGTCACAGGATCTCATCTACAGATCTGCCTCTCAGTAGAATGAGGACTCTTTTCAAGGAGCCTACCCAGAAGTCTCTTCTTCTGGTCTTTTTACTGTTAAGCTTCAGCGTGAGTAACCCTGGGCCTCGGTGTGGTGAATACTATTCTCTAAGCTGGTCACTCCTTGTGCGGAGGTCACCACCTGTCCTCAGAGAGGGTCAGTGGCAGATGCAGTTGGTCCTAGGCTGGGCCACGTTATTCAGCTCCAGCCAGACCCCATAGTGTGGCAGCAAGGGGGTACCCCTGGCCTGGAATCTCAGCTTTTTCCTCTTAAACCTGGGTATCAGGCCACACGGAGCCCTGAATCTCCTTCGTAGGGTTTACAAGACCATGGTCACGTACTAACTCTGTGCCTCCTCGTATACCGACTGTCTCGCCCTCTGGCCTCAGCTCCGTGGAGGCGAGGACTCTGTCCAGCTCGTGCCCTCGCCCCAGCACCTGCCATAGACCGTAGCACAGGTGCTCAGGTCGCCATTGTGAAATAAGGCAGGAAAGTCCGGGCACCTGGATTCGTTCATTAAATAGTAACTGAGCACCTACTGTGTGCTGAGTACTGAGTTAGATACGAGAGAGACAGGAGTTGCATAAAAGGGAAGGAAAACATTACCTTCCCAGAGCTTGCATTGTATTTACATTGTACTGAAGGAGATACAAATAAGTAAATGGATAAGTAAATTTTTGTTTGGTTCTCACCCCTCTGGATGACTAGGGGTAGGTATCTCAGTCCCCCTCTTTGAGCCTCAGTTTTTCCCTTCTATCAAATTGGGGACTGGACAAGAAGACATTCCTAGAACTGGAGGGTTCCCGAAGGGTCTGCGGGGCCTCCTCAAGCCCTGAGGTGGTGGCCAGCATCAAAGCCCCAGGACCCTGTGTGTAGGTTGCCCAGGACCGTTTGGGCAGGAAACCTTTAATGCTATTGTTTAGGGAGAGGCATTGGACCAGATGACTGCCAAGCTCCCCAACCCCCCCACCAACTCCCCAGCCTGAATCATCAGGGACTCCCTGTGTCTGCATAGTCTTTTCCTCCGTGAACAAGGTCATTGCAGGCGCTTCCATAGATGTAGTCCTGACTGCACCTGCACTTTCAAGGTCACTGCTGATGAGACAAAACACTTCCCCAGCCTTGGGCTCTGAGCCCCCATCTCTCCTTGGTACCCTTTTTGGTACCTGGAGCTCAAGGAAGAGAAACAGTTAGGGGTCAGAAATGTGGTTGTTAGCCTATGAAAAAGGGGGTGCCCAGGGGATTCGGGATGTCTTTGGGGACCATGGGGCAATGAAGCTAAGGGGCATATTCCTTATCTGAAGAAGGCCTCTCGCTCTTTTCCCAGTG
This sequence comes from Macrotus californicus, assembly GCA_007922815.1. Taxonomy (NCBI): domain Eukaryota; kingdom Metazoa; phylum Chordata; class Mammalia; order Chiroptera; family Phyllostomidae; genus Macrotus; species Macrotus californicus. Next base: position 28,064 of record VMDR010000024.1, read on the forward strand.
ACACTCCCTCTTGCACACTGAGCAGCGTAACTTCCCGTCTGAGTTTCTTAGTGTTTGAGAGGAGACACTACCAAAGAGGTGGGTGTTTGGGCCCCGGAGTCCAGTGGACTTGGCTCCATCTCAGCCCTGCCGGGTGGAGCAGCTGCAGCCGTCACACTGCTGCTGGGACAGCTGCCTCACCAGCCTATTTGGAAGTTCTTTACCATGCCCTTACCGCATGATGGACGCTGTGAGAACATGTGAAATGGAAACTCTGCTCTTGCTCCTTCCCACTTGAGTGACCGTGGACAGTCAATCACCTTTACGTCCCTGAGCTTCAGTTTGTCCGTCTGTAAAATGGTGATGTGGTCACAGGACCCCCGCGTCGGCATGTGGGGAGGAGTCAGTGAGAAAACGCATGCAGAGCCCTTAGCGGGAAGCCCGGCACCTGGAAAGGCCGGCCCACCACCGGGACACGTGGTGGCCACAGAGTTCCTTCTCGCTGCTGTTGGTGGTAGTTGGAAAGCTGCTTTGTTTACCGGGCATCCCAGGGACTAGCATTCACCACCCGCTCTGCACATGAACATTCTCTGAGCATCTTGCAGAAGTGAGCAAAACATAACCCCTCTCCAGGCGTGCAGTGCCCCTTGGGGAGATGAAGAGAAGACAGGCAATCGCAACCCGGTGTGATGGGCACAGTGTGGGAGCCCGGGGAAAGACCTGGCCAAAGCCAGGCGTGGCAGAGGCTGCTACTCTAAAAACGCTTGTGTACTTGACCTTCCTCTGAGGACACTCACTCCTTGGGCCGTGGTGAGGCTGGTTCTGATACAGACCAGTTCAGGAAGCCTTTAGGGAGCTTGTATTCCAACTTCCTCATTTCACAGCTGGGGAAACTGAGGCCCAGAGAGGAGGAGGGACTGGTTCAGTGGAGGTATCAGAAGTGGGATTTGAACCTTGTCTGACTTTGAAGCCTGTGTTAGTTTGGGTCTTCCAGGAAGCAGACTCCGAGCCAGGACTGGGTGTGCAGGAGGGAAATGAGGCGTAGGAGGGGCAGTGAGTGCGCTCAGAACGCAGACCAGCCCTGAGCCCTGGGAAGGAGGAGGGGGAGGAAGGAGGGCCAGGCAGGAAGAGCCTCAGACACTGCAGTTCTGAGAATGTTTGGCCAGAGGCCTGTCCCGCAGGAATAGGCCGACACTGGCATCTCAGCACGCTCAGTCCTGGCTGGGAGGGAGTGTGGCCTTGGCACAAACCTGGCGGTGTGCTCCGAGGGGTGGCCTTGGAAGCTGTTGTTCAGCTCTGCTTCCCACAGCGGGGTCGCATGAAGGAGACCTGAGCAGTGCCCTCCTGTGGCCCCACCTCCCATTGTGTTCAGAGGGGAAAAGCAATTTGTTTCAAGACATTGGTAGGCTTTGAGCTGAAAATGGCAAACCTTGAGTAAGTCCCAGGGACCATTAGCCAAGTACTTTTTTCAGGCGTCACTGCCGTGTTGAGCCCTTCCAAACACGTGATTCCGTGGAACCCTCACAGCAACACTGTGCGGTGGGTATTCTCATCACCCCCATTCTCAGAGGATGAACAAGCTGTGCGAAGCCTTCAAGTCACACTGCTGGGACCCGTGAAGTCAAGGCTGTTGGGTGGCCATTCTAGCTCCTGCCTATGGACATAGGGTGGCCTGAAGTTAGGGTCAGAGTTCGTCAAGACTCAGATACCAGTGACAGAACCAAGCTCAAGCTGACTTAAGCATTTGCACGAGAACTAAAAACTCCCAGGGCAGTGGCTTCAGGCAGGGCTGGATCCAGGGACTCGAATGAGGAAGACCTGGACACTTTCCACCTCTTGCCTCTGCTTCCCTGACGGTTGACGCCGTTCTCAGACAGAGCTGTTCTTGTCACAGCCCCTCGCGTCTCCAGACTTCCAGCATCCTGACCGCTACTCTCCCGGCAGAAAGGAGCATCTCTTTACCAGTAATTCTAACATAGATTCAATAATTGAATCTTATTGGTTCTGCTTGCATCATGGGGCCACCCCTGAACCAATCACTGTAGCCAGAGCAGTGGAATATGCTGATTGGTCAGGCCTCCGTTGGGTGGCCATTCCTGGAGTTTGGGAGTGGAAGGTGGGTGAGGTGGGCCTCAGCCACATGGACTGGGGGCAAGGGAGGAGGGAGTCCTCAGAAAGTTGGGACTGAAGAAGGGGAGGTAGAGTCTGGGAAGACTGATACACATGTTGGGGATGAGTGGGTCCTGGTGGGAAGGGTAGAAGAGTCCCTGGGTGTGGTCTTCTGGCCTCCTGGGCCCTTCCCCAGCCTGAAGTGGGCAGACATCCTGCAGGACTAACCCTGGCTCCCCTTTCAGCGTCTACTGGGACTACGCCATGACCATCCGCCTGCAGGAGATTGTCTATCTGCACTGCCACCAGCAAGGTAGGGACCGCTGTGGGGAGCACAGGGCAGGGGCGTTCCATCTGGACCCCCTGCCTACCTCACCCCCTCGTTGCCCATGCAGCCTCCGACAGGGACTTCCCTCTGAGCCTCAGTTTCCTCTCAGTGGGGTTACTGTGAGGTATGTATGTAGGAGTTCAGCGTCAAACCCAGGTTATTAGTTGCCATTACTCAGTGCTTGTAAGTGCCAAGCGTGGTTCTGAAAATTTACATTCTTGTTATTTAATCAACACAACAATCCAGCGATAGGGACCCTGTCATTCCCACTCCACAGGGGAGGAAGCAGCGTGGCACAAGGACACACAGCCTGTAAGTTCAGAGCTTGCACTTGAACCCAGGTTCTTGTTACTCCGAAGTCAGTGCTCTGCAGACTGGGATTAATAACTAGAGTCCCCCTTTAAAGCTGAAAGACGACGTATTCATAACCAGCAGAGAGTCATCCTGCTTAGGGAAACAAGGGACCCGTGGCCCACCAAGACCTAAAATATTTAAGCGTATTTAATGAGATAGACTTGGATTCAAATCCAGGCCCTACCACTTACTGGCTGTGTGACTCTTGGCAAGATACATAACCTCTCTGAGCCTCGGCTTGATCATTTATAAAACGGAGAATAACATGTCTTATGTTTTGAGTACTACAGTAAGATGGCGCCTGTACCGTGAGGTGCTTATGTGCAGGGAGTGCTCCGTACAAGCTAGCGACAGTTACCCAACCACTGCCCTCAGGAGGGGTAGATCTGCAAGCCTCCATACAAAAATGGGTCAGGTAGACCTGTAGGGGGTGCTTGAGGGGCATGGGGTGTTTGGGGGCATTGGTGGGTGGTTGAAGGGAGGCCAGCCACACTCCTCTTGACCGTGTCCTACAGCCCCCAGTCAACAACAGTGGTAGGTGGGGTGAAAGGGACTCTGGGAAGGTCAGACTGCCCCTGGCCTTTGGTCCAGGCCTTTCCCAGAGCCTCAGAGCAGGTCCGCATGTCTGGCTCGGCATGCCTGGGGGATGTGTCAGCCGGAAGGGCCCGTCACCATGCCTCATAGTGACTTCTTGCTGGGTCTCTTGTGCTGGGTCACGGCGACAGTGGACAGCGGCGGGACAGTGGTGCTGGTCAGCCAGGATGGGATCCAGAGGCCGCCCTTCCACTTCCCCAAGGGAGGGCACCTCCTGCAATTCCTCTCGTGCCTGGAGAATGGGCTGCTTCCTCACGGGCAGCTGGACCCACCACTGTGGTCTCAGCGGGGGAAGGTGAGTGATTGTGGGGGCAAAGGGAAGCTGGGGGGCAGCCGTGGGCAGTGGTCATTCTTGCCCATGGGCCTTCATGTGGCTTTATGAGCTTGTGTGCACCCCATCGAGACCCTTGGGCCATGCAACTGGGGGACAGGTGAGTCCTAGGGACTGTGCATTGGAACATGTTCTTTCAGGGCAAAGTATTTCCTAAACTGCGTAAGCGAAGCCCTCAGGGTTCCGCCGAGTCCACGTCCTCAGACAAGGAAGACGACGAGGCCACGGATTACGTGTTCAGGATCGTCTACCCCAGCCTGCAGTCCGAGTTCGGTAAGCTGCCCCGCTCCTGGGCCTGGGGAGCCGCCTGTCAGCCGGTCCTGAAACTGACTGAGGTGTTTGCAAACGGGGCCAGAGGCCTGGATTCTGGGACCAGGAGGGGGCCTGGAATCAGGAAGCCTGTGTCTTGGCGGCATCGTTTTTCCTGCAGATGAGAACAAATAACCACTCTCTACTTAGCTGATAACGGTGCTGATGCTGCTCCCCGGGAGGTGGTGTGGGGTAGTGGCAGTGACGTGGGCTCTGGAATCCTGGTTGAACTGGGCAAGTCACTTTAACCGTGTGCCTCAGTTTCATCATCTGTAAAATGGGGGTGTTGACAGTGCCTACTTGATAGGGCTTTGGGGGGATTAAATGAGATAAGGCACTTGACACACAGAACACCCGGAGGTTAGCTGCTAAGTTACTGTGCTTTAACATGTTGTAAGGGTTCAGTGAGATACCCAGGTAAGCAGGGTAAAGCCCATAGAATAAGGCCTTGCACACAGTAGGCCCTCAGTAAATGACAGAGCCGCAGAGCAGAGCACCCGGCACTAGCCCAGGAGATGATGACATTAATACATCCCAGCGATTTGCTGGTGACTGCCCTGAAGCAGGTGCCTAGTGCGTGGAGACTGTGGCTGTTGAAGTTATCATCACTATGGGCCGTTGTTAGGAACAAGTGAATTAATACTTGAAACGTTCTGGGAAGGAGGCGGGCATTCATGAAGCACTGTATGGATGCCTGTTAAACAAATCAGCATTACGTTATCGGTTCTTTCCGATAACTTCATTTTATTTAACCCTCTGTGGCCCCAGTGATCCCATTTGCTGGGTAACGGCTCCGAGCTTCCCTTTGCTTCAGTGACCTCGCCTGGGCAGTAAGGGGCTCTTTCGAAAGCAGACATCCTTCCCGGCAAGGTCGAACAAAGTGTGCCCGGCCACTTAGTGCTCCCTCCCTCCCTCCCTCCCCCATCACGGAGGTGGATCGGGGGTGTAGGGCAGCACGGTCTTCTGTGGCTGAGTTTGTGTGTTTTCATTTGTGGCCAGTTGGGAGCAGGGTCTCGTGTTGCTGCGTCATTAAGAGCCACAGAGTGTCCTGAGGTGTTCGTCACTATGTCCATTCCTGCCCAGGATCGGGGGCTGGAGCCACCCCAGGCTGTCCATGGCTCACAGCCCCACCAGAGAGCTTAAGCATTTGCGAGGACCCGGTGGCCCTGGGGCCACCTTCCCAGAAAACTCCCTCCACGGGGGCTCATCCTCCAACAAATTACGTGTAGGCTCTTGCTGGATGCCAGGCTGGGTGCTGGATGTCCCTTACTTGGGGAAGATCAACGGTAGCCTCTGTGGCATGTGCCTGTGGGAGAGATGCCAGCTGTGCCCACCCACGCCCTTCTGTACACACCACCTCTCTGCCAGACTCAGGGTCTCTTTGCCTGAAGGGTTTATCTGGCCACCTCGGTCCCTCTGCCCATGGCTGGGGCACAGAGCAGTGCCAGGGAGTCAGTGTTCCCTGGAGCAGCCCTCAGCCAGTGACCAGTAGGGCATGGTCTGCCAGTGCCTGGCTCCCTCCCCCTCAGTGGAGAAAACCCTGAAATGCATTCTGCCTGGCTCCCAGAGGTCCCCCAGGGGATCAAGCCCCAGTTGCCCCGGGGATAGGATCTCGGGGTCTCATCCCCTGGGTTGGAACCTCAGCTCCACCACTTACCAGCTGGGTGGTCTTGGGCATGCTGCTTAAATTATCTGGGCCTCAGTTTCCCGATCTGTAAGAGGGGTCGTACTCGCGCTCAGTAAGCGGTAGCTGTTGTTAGTGGAGAGAGAGTGGGGTCTTCAGTCTGAAAGACCAGCCATGCCAGCTACCGCCTGGGGACCTCGGCTGAATAAGATGGTCGTCACTCCGAGCCTGCTTTCTCTTCTGCAGAGCGGAAGGAGGGGCACATCCCTCGCCGTGTCACTCAGGGCGATAAGGCAGTCCTCTGCCTGGCATCGCCCGACACAGAGGAGGCACTTCTCAAATATCACTGTTCTTTCTCCCCCCAATTGCACATAATACCTGGGAGCTGTGGGGGACAGGGTGGGGGAGAGCTGCACGCCCCCAGAAACTTTCTTCTAATTGTTCCAGCGTTCTTCCCACCTCAGACCTCCCATCTCACCGATACTTTCTGTTTTGTGTCTCAAGTGGTTGCCGACCCCTTGGGCAGCACGTCCCTCGTCTCCGTGGGCCCTTCCTGGATGGTGGTTCCTGTGGGCCAGTCCATGCTGGTGTTGGCCAGGGACAGTCAGTGGGCGCAAACCAGACGGGACACCACCCTCCCCACGCCAGGCTTGAAGCAACAGCCCCCCCGTAATGTCTGGATCCCCCACTCCTGGGGCTGGGTGCCGGCCACCTCTGCCATGTTGTCATTTGAGTGCTGGTCCCAGTGGAGATGGAGGCGAAAGACAAACCTCTGCCCTCCTGCGGTCCGGCCTGTGCCCTGCGGGATGCAACGTGGAGTGTCGTGGGTTCGGTAGGGAAGGGACCCACTGGTGACGTCTACAGCGGAGAGGACTGGGGGCAGAGCGTGCTCGCCACACCTGGGCACAGCTGATCCGTGTTTCCCTGTGATGGACGAAGAAATGGGGCCATTTTTCTAGAACATACAGGGCTTACTGGTCTCTCTCTGCGAGCTCATTGGAGAGTCTGCTTGCGGGGCAGTAGTGGAACCAGCCACTTTTGGTGGCTCCCAAAACCTCATTCTGGGGGCAGCTTTCTACTACGTCATTAGGTAGGGCCTGACCCCGTCAGCCACCGAGCTCTGATCACAAGTGGCCGAGTCCATCACGCCCCCGCCCCTTGGAGCCCAAGGGAAGAGGCCAGGCATTACCAGCCATCCTTGAGGACGCGTGGCACGTGGGACAAATGCGCATCTTCCTGATTTCCTAGAGCAGGGCTTGGCAGACAGTGGCCTGCAGGCCAAATTCAGCCTCAGCTGTACAGCTGTGAGCTGAGAGTGGTTTTTACATTTTTTAATAACTGAAAAAAAAATCAAAAGCAGGATATATTTTGTGACAGGTGAAAATGGTATGAAACTCACATCCCAGGGCCCGTACATAAAGTTTTATTGGAACACACCCACGCTCATTTGTTTACATTTTCTTCATGGCTACATTTGCGCTGTGACAGCAGAGTTGAGTGGTCACAACAGCAGCCAAGTGGCTCATGAGTCCAAAAGTACTTTCCTCCGGGCCTTTTGCAGAAAATGTTGCCTGAGCCCTGTGCTAGAGAAGATGAGTTTGTTTTTGCGCCTGTCTCAATCCGCCAAGAGGCCAGCAAGTTAGCTGTAGACATTATAACGTACACATCACCGGTAGGTTTGCTCTGCAGCGTTACAGACGCTGCGGTTTCCCCAGAGCTGGGGAAGAGCAGTGAGGGAAACTGAGCGCTGTGCCCTGGGGGCAGCTGATCAGAAATCACCAGGAGTTGGGAGAGCAGTGCTGCCTTCTGGGTTCTCAAACGTGGCTGCTCTATCGAAACGGTTTTTGAAACAGACTCGAGGGCTGTAGCACCAGAGGGTTTGAATTCAGTGGGTCAGGGGTGGGGTATAGGCAACAAGCCTCCTTCATGATTGTGGGGGGTCACCGGCCTGTCTGAGACCAGTTGGTGGAGCAGCTGAATAGCTCAGGACCATGGACAGCGCAGGCACCCGCCTCTGGAGGGGGCCTCCACTGGTTCCTGCCCTCGTGGGCCCTGTCTCATCAGATGGGTCAGGCTCCCTCTGTCCCACCAGCAGAGACTGTCTCACCCAGCAAGTCTGCCTGTGGGGACTGGAGACTACCTGCCTTCCCTGGAAACCCCCAGTGGGCCCCCTTCCTTCGTGTCCACCCCCCTGTGAGGATAGCTGAATGACAACATGGTGTGAGGCTTGGCCTCCTGCTCTGGGATGGGGCCTGCGTCCTTGGCTCTGGTCTCTCTCTGTGTTTTCTTCCTCTGTCTCTTCACTGTCATCAGCTCTGTCCATTTGCTGGGGGCCTCAGATCTTGGTGGTGGCTTTCATTGGATCAGGTGGGCCTAAGGACTTGGGTTTGACAATGATTGGGGTTGCTGTTTCCTGCTGTGACGTTCAGGGGCTTTTTCTATCCCTGTGCTGGCTTAGGAGTGAGCTGTGTGTTTTGGGGTGAGGTTTCTGTAACCCACATAGGCTCACCCAGGGCCCTTCCTCTGCCTCTTCTGCCCACCCCAGTGCCCCAGGACCTGATGGATGTCTCCGTGAGCAACCTGCCACCCCTGTGGCAACCCAGTCCCCGCAAATCCTCTTGCTCATCCTGTTCGCAGAGTGGCTCGGCTGACGGTAGCTCAACCAATGGCTGCAACCACGAGAGGTAGGAGGAGGGGCTTGCGCTGTGGATGGAGGACATGGAAGGATTTACCCAAGATTGAGAGAGTCCCATTATTTGCCTTCCACTGACTTCAGAAGCTATGGAATCATCCAAGTCTCGGTTAAATCGTACCCTTGTCAAGTCCTAGCTGTTGGAGCTTCTTTACATGTGTTGGTCAGGATAAGCAAGGTGTCGCACAGTAACAAACAGTCCTACAATCTCAGGGGCTATTACAGCAAAGGTTTATTCGTCATGCGTGCCATAGGTCTGTTATGGGTGAGTCAGGGACTCTTCTTTCTCCAAATTCAAGGTCCCTGCTGATGGAGCCACCACCACCTTGAATACTGCCAATCATAGTCACTGAGGGGAAGGGTGGCTCAGAGAGACTCTAACCAGCAACCCAGTGCTCCAGCCCGAATGAGGCACCTGTTATTTCCACTCACACCTTGTTCACGGGGGACCAGGAAGTGCTGTTCTCTCGTGCTCCTAAAGGCAGAAACCAGAAGTAATGCTTAATGGCAGCCACGCGTGCCTCGGTTTGCTCCTCCACCAAACGGGCACACTGACGCTTACTTTATGATGGCCATTGTAAGGATAAAGTAAATCATGCTTTCAATTGGCCAACGTGGTACCTGGCACGTGGTAGTGCTCACTAAGCAACACCCTGTTTTATTGTATGAAGTTAAATCCCCAGACCAACTCTTCTCTTGCATCTGGAGCTTTGGTCTCTTTGGAACTACCCAGTCCACTTAGGAGAATGGTCTTGTTTCCCCTTGACCCAGCCTGGGAGAATGAAGTCCTTTTTTCCTTGCTGGGTCTCTGTCCCAATAGATGGTCAGTCTTCAGCCATAGGAACATCAAGGGTGGGGGCTGGATTTCAATCTTTGAAGTCGTCAAAGCCCTGGCTTTCAGCATGTGGTCTGTGGAAACGTTATTACCTGAGCAGATTCTCAGTCCCTCCTCCCAGACCGGCTGAAGCAGAATCTGCCTTTAACAAGATCCCAAGACCATGTGTGTACTTTCAAGTTTAAGAAGAGTCGATATAACTGGAGAGTTTCACGTTTTAATGTGCATCAGAATCACCTGGGGGAGGCCGCAAACCCTGCTGGTTCCTGGACAGCTTCCTAGAGGTCCTGCTCGAGTGGGAGAAATTCTAAGTGATTATGGGCTGGTGGTCCGTGGACCACTGAAAAATGCTGTTCTGACCTATTGTGCCCTCTCATTGTATCCGCTTACACACCTCTAGTGACAGGGAGCTCACCACCTTGCAGGTAGCCAGGTATGCTGTGGGACAGCTGTCAGTGAGATTCTGTTCTCATGTAATCTGAGCAAGCCTGAGCCTCGCAAACCTGAGGGCACCAAGAGGGTGACTTTAAAGTTTAATGCCTCCATGTATAACTAGAGGACTTTAGCTGTGCCTCCTCCTCAGTCTCCTGGATTTTGCTGGGTGTCCCCTGGGTATCTTGAGGATAAATATGCAGACACTGCTCTGCTCTGTTCTTTGCAAGAATGCACAACAGCCCCTCAGCAGTCCTTGTGTTTTTTTCTCCAACATTGCTGGGGACTTATTCCCCTCTCTTCTTTCAGCCAAAAAGCCCCCCAAAATTCCCATGCAAGGGAAATTCCTGAGGTATCACCGACTTTGCAGTCAGCCAGACTCTGATTCCCCATCTCTCTCTGTCTGGGTCAGCTGGGTCACTTTAGAAGTCAGAACTGTTTTTGAAGGTGTCAGGAACCAACTTCAGACTTGTTCAAGTAAAAAGGAAAATCTGCAACAGAAATGAGAAATCCACAGGTATAGTGGCTTCAGGTATGGCTGGGTCCAGATGCTCAAAACAGGAACCTCTCTGATTTTTTAGCTCTTGCCTCTGTTTGCCCCTATGATGGTTTCATTCGGAGGCAGGCCCTTCTGTGCAGTAGCAAAAACAGAGCCCAGCTGCCGCTGCCCCGTATCTCATTGGCTTAGGAACTCAATCAGGGAAAAGAGTGTCCATTTCCCAGTTCCAACAAAAGTCCCAGGATTGATTCTCACAGGCCTAGGTTGGATCACATGACCACCTCTTACCCAATCACTGTGACTCCAACCTGAGTCAAGTACTGGGTAGAATCAGCCCCACCCAAACCATTGGGACAGAGTTGGGCAGTGACTCCCAAGCTGATGGCAGAAGGGCAGTGGGGCCGAATGGGTAGAAATAATACCCTCACAGTCCCCTTGACCAGTTCGTTTTAATCTGCTCCTAGAGATAACGAGCTGTGCTCCTCTCCAGGAAACCTGGGCTGTGTGTGGGTCTGATCTAAGTGTCTCCCTTTTCCTCCACCTGCAGGGCTCCCCTGAAGCTTCTCTGTGACAATATGAAGTACCAGATCCTTTCCAGAGCCTTCTATGGATGTGCGTATTGACCTCGTTTGCCATTGTGGACTCCAGGGAGCACTCATTGAGTGCCTACTGTGTGCCAGCAATATCAGGGGAAGGAGCCTGGCTCTGGAGTTTGGACCTCTGCTCTTCTATTTCCTAGATACTCGGTTTTGGTGAAGTTACATTAACTTTTCTGAGCCTCAGTTTTCTCATCCACAGATTGGGGATAAATATCATCCTTTGGTCCCTTGGTGGCAGGGGTGTGGTTTAATCAGCATCGCATTCCCAGTGCCCACCTTAGAGTGCTTGTTTTCGAGACTGAATGAGATGCGTGTGGAAAGCCCGGAGCACCTAGCGTTGCACATCACGGGTGCTCAGTAGCTGTCAGCTCCCTTCCCCCTTGCCCATGGGCAGGAGCAGAAGGGAAGGGTGGCCTGATCCCTTCCCAATAACTTTAAAACTAAATTTATAATATAAGTACTCTGATTGTTTCATTCTAACAGATGAGGAAACTAAGGCACAGGGAGGCTAAGTGACTTGCCCAAGGTTACACGGCTAATGAGCAGCAGAGCTGGGACTGAAACACAGGCCTGCCTGCCTGCACACACTCTGTTTTTTCCACTCTGCCCTATCACTTCTTAGCAGATGTGGCGTTGCAGGAAAGTGTTAACACATCTTGCACTGGCCTCCGAACGAGCCATGTGGGTTATATCCCAGAGCGCCCAGAGACGCAGGAAGAGCGTGAGCTCTCCAAGATCGAGGTTTTTGCCTTTTCCGTTACCACCCATCCCCAGTGCCTAATGCAGGGCCGGGCACGGAGCGGGCACTGGGTGAGCATTTATGGAACCCAAAGGGAAGAGCTTCCTGGAGGAAGGGTCGGGGGGAGAGGGGTCTTGACTGATGTCATTGCACAGTGTGGCTCATCCCTGATGGTGGTTGAGAGCCCAGGTTCTGGCGCTAGACAGTTTGGGTTCAAATCCCAACTCCGCACTTCCTAGCAGTGTGACCTGAGCCAAGTGACGAAACCAGTCTGGGCCTCAGTTTCTTCATCTATAACCCGGGGATAATAAGGACACCCGCCGTGGTGAGAATGGAATGAGTTAGGTTATGTAAGCTCTGGGGACAGCTCCCTGGCACATAGCATGTGCTGTGTAAGTGTTAGCCATTACATCACCATCATCCTCATCACTGTGATTATCCCCATCGTTGGGAGGCGAGTCCTCAGGCTCTGGAAGGCCCAGGGTCCTCTCTCAGGATGCGATGGTGGGGGAAAGGAAAGAAATATAAACAGTCAAAACGAACACAAGCCAGTATTTGCCGAGTGGTCCTTGTGTGCCAGGCACTGTGCCCTCCAGGTGCCCAGGGTGGATTGGGTGAAGGTTGGCAGGGAGGGCCATCTTTGAAAGCAAACTGGCCCCCTCAGGATCTTCTTGGTCATGACTTGCCAGGACCCTCCTGACCCAGCCCTGCCTCCCCCATCCTCTTCCTCTCTTGGCGTGGACTGGAGGCGCCCACGGGCACAGTGAACCCGCAGGGTCAGCAGCCCCTTCTTGCCTCCAGCCTGTGCATAAAATGCCTTGGATTCCAGCAGAGGCGGTGGGGTCACCCTGAGCAAGGTTGAGAAAGGTGATAGGACCTCCCCAGGGTCACGGAGCTGTTAAGCAGTCAAGCCAGCAAGTGAATCTACCCCTCTGAGCCTAACCCTCCTTACCTGGAAAGGGGGATGGCGAGAACTGGCTGGGTCATGAGGGCTCAGCATGGCTGTGGACAGCACTTGGGGGACTCCAGGCAACAAAGCCAGGAGGGCTGGGTGGTGGACAATGACCCTTTCCACCCCCGCAGGGCTTGCCTACTGCAGACACCTGTCCACCGTCAGGACCCACCTGTCGGCCCTGGTCAATCACAGGATTGTGTCTGCGGACTTGCCATGTGACGCTGGACGTGGGCTGACGGCTGGGATCTGGGAGCAGTACCTTCAGGACAGCACGGTAAGGCCTGGCCCGGTCAGCCTGTGCTGGGACAGAGACTGCAGGGGTCGGGGTGTCTTGTCATCTGAAGAATAGACCTACCTGCGCGTGGGGACTCAAGGATGCTGTGATATCTTTGAGTTCTGCATCCCCAAATTGAAGGCCCCTCCTCTTTTTGAGAGTTCCAAGAGCCATGGCCTGCTTCCGCCCATTGGGGTGAGGATCAAGGGGGATGGAAAATACACATCCTCATCTGGAAGGAGCACAAACCAGTCACTAAGCTTTTATTAAGCATCAGCTGTATGCTCAGTCCTCCACAGGGTGCTGTGAGGCCCCCGGGAGAAGGAATTTATAACCCAGTTGAATCTACTTGGAACAGTGAGAGTAGCTGAGTTAGAGGCAGACTCTGGGCCCCAAAAACCCCACCACTGTGTTAGTGCCTGGGATTCTGCCATTCGGATGTTTCACCTGGAGATAGATTACTGAGACTTTCTTACTAGACTAACACATGTCCCTGAAAGGAAAATGGTGTATGTTTGGGAAAAAGTGTCCTAGTCAAATAGTTTGGGAAATAAGTTTAAACAGCTTCCAGTATCCTGACGGACTTTGAACCTTGACTGTGCCTGTGAGCTTGTCACTCTCAGGAAATTGGGGGCACCTGGGAGGGCGTACGGAACACCCCTTCAGATGCATTTGGCCACAGAAGCCTTTGTTAGATCCCTCCTGTGGCTTGTGGAGGGTGGACACCGCTTTGAAAAACGCTGCCAAGAGCAGGTGTTTGGAAGACAGCCGTCTCCTCGCTGCTGGTGAGCCGGGTGGCTCAGGCAGAGGGTGCCTTTCCACTTGGCCCCGGGGTGGGGGGGTTGCCAAGCTAGTGAGTGCCTGGTGCGGGCCGGCTTCCCCACATTGGGGGAAGGGGCCGTTCTGTGTGTTGATCTGGGATTGCCGGGGACTTGGTGAGGAAAGCAAACTAGCTCCCAAATCTGGACAAAGAGAAGGGTGGTTTTACATTTTTGCCAAAACAATTGCTTTTCTAAATTACAGGAGGAATGCTTATTTACTGGAACGATTCAGAAAATGGAGAATGCAAATTTTACATAAGAAATATACATTATTTTTTGTCTTTATTTTTACTTTTGGGCTGTAAAGACAGATTTTATTCAGTACTATGGCAAGGGGGGAAACAGACATCAAAATAGAACTTAGGTGAATTCCACATACAATGCAGACAGCTGTTGATTTATGGCCTGTGAGCAGAGTGAGGGGCTGGTGGATGGAAAAGTACTAACAGGAGACATCAAGGGCAGGGCATTCTTGCTGAAGACAGGCCAGCGACGCATGAAGGGTGGGGTGAGGATCCTGACCAGATACCTAGGTGGAGATTCTCATGAGCCTGACAACAGGGTCCTTGCTACCCCTGGGCCAGGGCCCAAGAATGAGGCCTGGTCAGCAAGGGGACTCAGAGGAGCTGGTCTGGAGTTTGGCTCTGCAGGAGAGGGTCTTTCACGGTACCATTAAAAATACGTCTCTGCTCTGCTCCTCTGGTTTGGACCCCCTGCCTCACTGAATAGGACTGGTTGGTGTAGGTCCCGCCAGACATTGTCTCTGCTTATGTACCCACGGATACATCTATGTAGACAAGTCTGTATTCTTAGTTTTTAACGAGGTGACGTACTTGTAAGTAACCAACCGACTTCTGTATTAAGGATGCACTTCCCAATCTCTAGGTGAAAGGCTGAGTGTTAGCACTCTAGCACCTTGTGTGTGGATGGATGGTAATTCTGACCTTTCCCCAATGACAAACATGTGGCCTCACCCTTTTTACGAAGCCACGTGGAACAATGCTGTAGTTGACACCTCTGTGCGCATAATCCTTTCTGTACTAGCGCTTTTAGTTTGAGAGTAGATTCCTAGAAATAAAGTTGATTGGTGTGCATTTAACATCTAAATAGATGTGCCAGCCTGCTTCCTGCAAAGGTCATGATGTCCACCGTCCCTGCCGTCTATGAGAGTACATGCTTCCTGGGGAGTCTGAAAGATTTATCACGTCTGGGCTCCGTGCCAGCTTTGCTGATGGAGCATCTCTGGGAGTGGAGCCTAAGAGTTTATGTTTTTTTGAAAGTTCCCCAAAGGCTTCTAATGATCTCCCCCCCATTTAGAGGGCACTAGTCTGGGGACAAATTGGTTGAAATAATAAATTGGTCAAAAACAAGTATTTTTCATCGAATACTCTTGTGATCCTTTGACAACCTGTTGGGCCGTGCTCTCCCTGTTCTGGGTTTTGCTGTTGGATCAGGGCAGACGGAACTGCAGAAATAACAGTCCCTGCTCTTTCAGGCGATCGACAGCACAGGGGATGTTTCTGAACATTCCTGCGCAGGTATCCCTGCTGAGTGGGCACCTCTCCGCCCTCCAGAGAGGGCTGTCAGTCTTGTGGCCCCACCACCCTCCAGGGACTCAGGGTCCTCTGCCTCCAAGCAGCAGAGGGGAAATGGAGAGTGTGAGGGGCATACACCTGCCTCTTCAAAGCCCTGGCCTGGAAACGGCTCACATCCTTCCTCTCACATCCCATTGGCCAGAACCCAGTCACATGGCCATATTTAACTGCAAGGGAGGCTGGGAAATGGAGTCCAGCTGTGGATTCCAGGAGAAAAAGACGTGGATTTTTGATGAAAAGCTCACAGCCTCCGCCGCAAATTAGTTCTCTGATTTTCAAACAGCTTTGACAAGGCCGTCTGCATAACAGGAGCCAACATTCCCAGTGGGGACAAAAACAATGGCTGTTTTTGCCCCTGCGGTTGGATGCTTCTGAGACTAGCATTAAGATGTGAAATACGCTTTTAATTTTGGAGTGTGGAGTTACGTGGTGAGAGGAAACAGGACCCCAGTGCCCTGCAGGGCAGCCTTGCAGCGATCATCGGCAGTTCACACCCACGGGACCTGCTGCTGGTCCTTCGGCCTCACGAACTGCAACCGCAAAGCCATTGCCCGCAAGTGAAATTTAAAAAATTAGCAGAGAAAAATCTCCTCCCCAGCAGAACAGTTGTCAAAGCTGTCCTCAGGTGCTCCCCAATTATTAGGGTATGTAGAACCTGTCACCAGTGTTCGCCGTGGATTCCTGTGCTTTAAAACAGTTTTCCTAGAGCTTAGTTGGGATTAAAAACCCCAAGACGATATTCCCAAATAAGCACGGTATACAAAATTGACTGAAAATTAAGTAGAAATAGAAATGCTTTATACACTGGCTTTTCTCGTTTTTGACAAAATGAGCTCACGCTAGACGTGATCTGCATCCTGTTTTATTCCAGTTAACACACATCAACCATCATTTTGTGGGGGTACTCATAGATGGACCCCTGCCCCTTGACTCTGTGATATCTCCCTGTTAGGGGTGTGCTGTTTCCCGTCGATGGGCAGCTGGGGGGTCCCCAGGTTTTGTTCTGTCGTAACACAGCACAGTGAATGCTGGGTACATGTGGCTGTGCTCATTCATGGCAGGATCTCTTAGAACCAGGGCTGAAAGGCAGAATTGCCAAGTCGGAGAGTCTGCCCCAGGTTTTCTGCTGACCACACCCTTTGGTTCCCTCTCTCCCCCACCACAGAGCTACGAGGAGCAGGAGCTGCTGCGCCTTATCTACTACGGGGGCATCCAGCCCGAGATCCGCAAGGCTGTGTGGCCCTTCCTGCTGGGCCACTACCAGTTTGGGATGACAGAAACAGAAAGGAAGGAGGTTAGTTACCCCCATGGGCAGCCAGAGGAGCCAGGTACTGTGGGGCTGGGAAGATAGGGGGAGCCAGGGAGCTCCAGGGCATGTCCAATAGAAATACAGCACAAGCCACAGACACCGTTTTTTTAAAATGCACGTTTTATTCTGAGATGATTGTAGGCCCACATGCAGTTGAAAGACATAATGCAGAGAAATGTCAGGCATCCAGTTTCCCTCAAAAATGACATCTTGCAAAACCACACAGTGCAGCACCACAGCCAGGGTGTTCACGTGGGTGCACTCTGCTAGTCTTATTCGGCTTCCCAACTCACTCGGACTTGCTCGTCTGTGTGTGTGTGTGTGTGTATGGAGTTTCGTACAGTTTTGTCACATGTAGGTTTGTGGGTCACCACAGTCAACACACTGAGCATTTCTGGGGTTACGAGGGTCCTCGTGCCTCCTGCTCACCCCTGTCCCCAACTCCTGGAAACCACTAACCTGTTCTCCATTTCTGTCATTTTGTCACTTCAAGAATGGTGACTAAATGGAATCACACAATAAATGACCTTTTTGGATTGACTTCTTCACCAAGCATAATTCTCTGGTGATCTATCCAGATTGTCGTGTGGATCGATAGTTGATTCTTTTTCATGGCTGAGCAGTGTTCCATGGGATGGGCATGGTCAGCTCCCCACCTGTGGGTGGATGGGTGGGCTGTTCCCACTTTTTTGGCTGTTACAACCAAATGTGCAATTCACATATGGATTTTCACGTGGGCATCAGTGGGCGTTTCTCTGGGATAAGCGCTCAGGAGTGCAGTTGTCGAGTCCTGTGGTTAGTTTTGTAGGAAACTGGTAATCGCTTAGTGCTGCATGCCTAGTTTTGTAGGAAACTGGTAAACGCTTAGTGCTGCATGCCTAGTTTTGTAGGAAACTGGTAATCGCTTAGTGCTGCATGCCTAGTTTTGTAGGAAACCAGTAAACGCTTAGTGCTGCATGCCTAGTTTTGTAGGAAACTGGCAAATGCTTAGTGCTGCACGCCTAGTTTTATAGGAAACTGGTAAACGCTTAGTGCTGCATGCCTAGTTTTATAGGAAACTGGTAAAGCTTAGTGCTGCATGCAAATTGGCAGAATTGGCATTGGCTGTGCCGTTTCACATTCCCACCAGCAGTGTGTGGGTCATCCACACCAGCGGCCTCAGCAGGGCACGGCAGTGTTACTGTTTTTATGTCGGCCATTCAGACAGGCGTGTAAGCGGTGTTTCACTTTCCCAAAGGGCTGGTGGCACTGAACATCTTTGCACACGGTTGCTTGCCATCTGCGTGTCTTCAGTGAAGTGTCAGCTGGTGTCTCCTGTCCATTTTCTGGTTGAATTGTTTGTTTTCCACTCTTGGATTTGAGAGTTCTTTACGTACTCCAGACTTGAATTCATTGCTGGATTTGTGGTCTGCAAGCGTTCCCTCCCAGTTTGTATTCTGTGTTTTTGTCTTAACAGGGTCTCTTGCATGACAGATTTTAAAATTTTTGATGAGGTTTGATTTATCGATTGTTTTTCTCGATAGATTGTGTTTTTTTGGTGTCAAGTCATAAAATTTCTTGCCCTAAATCCTGAAGATCTTCTCCTATTTTTTAAAAACGTTTTTATACTTGTACTTTTTCCATCTAAGTCTGTGATCCGTTTTGAGTTCACTTTCGTATACTGTGTGTGATTTAGGTCGAGGTTCACTTGTGCCTGTGCATGTCCAGTTGCTCCAGAACCGCATATTGAAAAGGCTCTTCTTCCTCCATGGAATTGCTTTTGCATCTTTGTCCAAGATCAGTGGACATATGAGTGTGGGTCTACTTCTGGATGCTCTATTCTGTCCCACTGACATGTGCCACACTATAATTGGTCACCTTCCGCTAACACCACACTGTAATTTTAAATGTTTTAGTCATTATATTTTTAAAAGTGAAAAGAAACAGATACAGTGAATAATTTTACATTTATTTTGAAATAAAAGTTCACAAGGCATAGCAATAATAACACTATAGAGGTGCCCTGATTGGTATGGCTTATGGGTTGGGCATCGTCCTGCAAACCGAGGAGTCTCCAGGTGAGTTTCCAGTCAGGGCACATGCCTGTGTTGTGGGCACTCAAGAGGCAACTGATTGATGTTTCTCTCCCTCTCTTTCTTCCTCCCTTCTCGTCTCTCTAAGGGTAAATAAATAAATACTTTTTTAATAATAATAATAAAAATAATAATAATAATAATATAGAAGTCCTCTGTACCTGTCACCCGGCCTTCCCCAATGAAAACAGAACTGCAGTGCATTATCAGACCAGGACGTTAACATCAGCAGAGTACTACTAGTTAAAATACACACTCTGTTAGTACTTTCTCCAGTTTTTGCACTTGCTCGTGTGTGTGTGGCACACGTGTGTGCCTTCTCATCCAAGTGACATGAATTTTAATAACACATTTTATTGAGCCCTGTGTTGCCATTCAGCATGTAGCAATGGGAAAGTTATTAATGAGCTAGGAAGGACGGGAGGAAGGACTCGAGGAAAAGAGTAGCCTTGCTCACAGTCCTGTATCCCTAGGGCCTGGCCAGTACCTGGTGCATAGTAGGTGCTCAGTTAATGTTGGTTGGATGTTACGCCGTGCATGTTGGATGGGTGCTCCCAGGGCTCCAGATCCCAGGCCAGGGCTACCTGGTCTTCTGGCCGAGTCGGCTCTCCCCAGGGGTCCCAGAACTTTGGGTAACCTTGTGTCTGCCCTGGCAGGTGGACGAGCAGATTCACGCCTGCTACGCACAGACCATGGCCGAGTGGCTGGGCTGCGAGGCGATTGTGCGACAGAGGGAGCGGGAGTCCCACGCGGCTGCCCTGGCCAAATGCTCATCAGGGGCCAGCCTGGACAGTCACCTGCACCGGATGATGCACCGGGACTCCACCATCAGCAATGAGGTGATGGGTGGGTCACCTCAGTGAGTGGGGGTGGTTGGAGGGTGGGTCGAAGGTATGAAAGCCAGGATCCGCTCCATCAGGCTGCGGTCGAGATGGTGAGGGCTGGCGTCTGGGACCTTGGGACAGAGTCTCACTCCTAGTTTTGGGTGGAAGGTGACTGTGGAGTCTGACAGTCCTGAGTTTGAACTCTGGCTCCACTATTTCCTAGCTCTGGGCACTCAGGCAAGCACCCAAACCTCTGGGCCTCAGTTTCCTCATCTGTCAAATGGCAGCAATTACTTACAGGGCGGGTTTGTGCAGCTTGAAGAAGACAGTGTGCATGAAGCACCTGCCACAGCGTAGACTGTCGTTTATTAAACAAATGCTTATCAAGTGCCCACCATGTGCCAGGGACTGTCAGGGATGTTCTGGAATATCAATACTTCATCGACCAACTCAGACGTACCTGTTGCCACAGAATCTCCAATTTAGTAGTCCAAAGCAGGAGCTGAGAAGACAGCTGGTTCTCTTCACTAGTGATGTATCAGCCATCAGTTGCCACAGTAATAGTCTGTAACAAACAACCCTCGAAGGTCAGTGACATCCAACAACACACATTTATTGTCGCTCCTGAGTCTGTGGGTCGGCGGGGCAGTTCTGAACTCTGAAGGTCAGCTGAAAGTTGGCCTTGACATGCTCAGTTGACCTTCACATGCCCTGGCTGACTCAGCTCTTCCACATCTCATCAGGCAGCTGATTAACCTGGGTGTGTTGTCACACTGAACACGGGTCGTAAAGACAGACACTTTGTAAGCCTCTGTCCTGTGGTCTTTGCTAACATCCCATTGGCTAAGGCAGGTCACATGGCCAAGGCTAACATCCAGAGTAGGCAGGAACTAGAGGTAAGAGCAAAAAGCACCTATACGAAGAGGGAGTAAAACATCGAGCCATTCATACAAGTTGCTGTGAGTCTAACTAAAATGTCAGCTGGCAGTCTCAAGTACAGAGCAATTACAGATGGTGTTTTCTGGTTGCAGGGGTGGGAGGGAGAGGCCCAGAGGCTGGTGTGGCCTCTGAGGAGGCTCCAGGGAGCAGAGAGTGAAAGAGTCTGCCCTGTGTCATTTTACAGACAGGAACCTGAGGCCTTGGGTGGGGGCCTTGCTCAAGTCAGGAATAGAGGCAAAACTATGCTTTCTGACTCCCAGCCCAGCAGCCCGTCCTGAGCTCAGCGCAGGGACCCTGAGCCAGGGCGATGCTGCCTCACCCACGCTCCCCCTCCCTCTTTCCTTTCAGTCCTCCCAGAGCTGCAGTTCTGGCCGCCAGAACCTCCGCCTGCAGAGCGACTCCAGCAGCAGCACACAGGTGAGCTTCCCGAGGCCCTGCCCCCTCCCTCCAGCCTGGAGTAGTGGACTTGGACATCCATCATCTGTGGGTCACTTTGGGTTTGTTTTAGCTTTTATACTAGCATCAAAGATTGCATTTTTAACTACACAAGTAACGTATGAACCTATTCTTCCTGTAAAAATAATTAAAACACTGCAGCGAAAGCTAGATTTGGCTTTGACCATCCTTAATCCTGCTTGCCCTCCCTAGAAATAACACTGCTCTCAGCTCGCTGCGTCTCCTTCCAGACCCTCCGTAAGACTTTAACACACACAGGTACATGCAGACACTGTGTAGACAATATATTGCCATGTTTGGTGGTCTTAAAATAATAAGTATAACTATTGTACCTTTTTCTTGTTCAACAACCGTCCAGTTCACTCATGTTAATTCAGCCTTACTCGATGTTAAAGAGGAAAGTAAGTGCAAAAAATGTGCATACTCTGCCACTTTTTGTGTAACAAGGAGCAGTGTTAACATGTGCATGGACTTGCACCTGTTTCCAGAAACAGTGGAGGAACAAGCCAAAAACACATCGAACAGTTTACCTGTAGACGTGGGGGCAGGGAAAGAAGCTACGTGTCCCCAAACACACTTTGTTGTTTAGTTTTGACTTCAGAGTTAGGTAAAAATTTTTTTACATAACTTTAAAGCAATTTAGTCAAAAGAAACGAAGACACAGAAAAATTTGAAGCCAACGGTAAATCAAGTTGGTGACGTAACTGTCTAGAGAAGAAATATGTCAAGTGACTTGGCCTTCTCTGGTCTGTCCTCGAGGAAATCTGCTCATAGGACGCAGAGGAACGCAGATCTTCGAGATGTGTTCCGGGGACTTCTCCACAGTATTCTGTGTGCAGCTGACCCTTGGACAACATGTGTTCGAATTATGCAGGCCCAGTATATGCAGACTTTCATATGCAGCACTGTAAATGTGTTCTCTCTTCTGTTTTTCTTAAGAAAACTTTCTCTTCTCTAGCTCACTTTATTGTAAGAATACAGTATACAGTAACGTATAAGGTAAAAAGGCCTTGATCCACTGCTTATGTCATCAGGAAGGGTTCAGGTCAGCAGTAGGCTCCTGAGTACGTTTTTGGGGAGTCGAAAGTTGCATGTGGATGTTCATGCGAGTGGGTGACACCCCTAACCCTGACATCGTTCAGGGGTCGTCTGTGCATCGAACTGCTTTTGCAAATTGACCCCCAACAGTCAACCATGTGGATACGATGAGCTCTGTTCAGCCCAATCCCTGTGTTGTTAACTAATATTTTACATTGATTATGAGCACATAAGTTTGATGAAAAGTATTCTCCTTTCATTTAAATTCCTTAGTAGTCCCTCCACAGAGTCAACTGCAATGCTTCCTTGTTTCTTTCTGGATTGTTCTATGCATTTTCATGCATATAGGTCACTTTTTTATTCTTCACAAATGGGAGCATATATTACACCTTGTTCTGCCCCTCCTTTTTACTGACTGTGTAGTATTCCATCACACGCCTGTTCCGTATTTGAAACAAGGTTACTGCTAGAAGCAGCACCAGGGTCCATCGTAGTCCATCTGTGTTTGCGCACCTTCTCTTCAGGTGTTCGAGTCTGTGGATGAAGTGGAGCAGGTGGAGGCAGAAGGCAGGTTGGAGGAGAAACAGCCCAAGATCCCCAATGGGAACCTGGTGAATGGCACCTGTTCCCCAGACTCTGGTCATCCTTCCTCCCACAATTTCTCCTCTGGCCTCTCGGAGCACTCAGAGCCCAGCCTGAGTACGGAAGACAGCGTCATGGACCCCCAGCGGAATGCCTCCCTGGTGCTTCGGCCTGGGGACAGCAGCATGGATGAAGGACAGAGCAGCGAGGCCACCACGTCCCGGGACGAGGCTCCCCGTGAGGAGCTGGCCGTGCAGGACAGCCTAGAGAGTGACCTCCTCGCCAACGAGAGCATGGACGAGTTCATGTCCATCCCAGGCAGCATGGACGTGGCTCTGCCTGAAAAGGAGGGCACCCTGCTGGAGGGCTGGGGGGGCGGTGAGGCGGAGAAGCGCAGCCAGGCAGACAGTGAAGACAACCTCTCAGAGGAGCCCGAGATGGAGAGCCTCTTCCCTGCCTTGGCTTCCCTGGCCGTGAGCACTTCTGCCAACAACGAGGCGTCCCCTGTGTCTTCCAGCGGCGTCACCTACTCCGTAAGTGTCTAGAATTCTTCTCCATTCCACTTTCCACCGCTGCGGTGGGGAGGGAGTGTACCCCCAACCTCAGTTATCCAGACGACCTCCAGTTCATTGCATTTTCCCCACCACGGAGGGAGGGTTCTCCGTGGAAACCCATTTGGGGGAGAAGATGATCTAACACCTGAAGGACACAGGCTTTGCAGTCAAACAGTCCCGGGTTCAAAGTGACCAGCTCAGACAGGCCGTTTCATCTTTCTGAGCCTCAGTTTCCCTGTCTGTCTTCCTGTTGTTTTCAAAGTTACTGCGTCGTATCCTCTGCACCTAGCACACAGTGAGCACTCAGCCAGCAGCAGCCTTGGTGGTGAGTGTGCTGACTTACTCTCAGGTCCGAGCCCGAGGAGGTCAGCTGCAGGGGAGGCTTGCGGCACTGTGCGTCCATTTTCCGTTAAAGAACTCGGTGTTTCTGTCAAAGATGCACATCCGGTAGTAGTTGGAAGAGGCAAACACTCGGGAGGCTGCGTGCCAACACCCGGGAAGTTGTCTGTCCCAACTGCCCCCCCCCTCCGAGAGGCCTCCCCGGAGGCCAGAGTAGCTACTTGTTCTGCCCAAATTAGCTGGTGTCTGCCCTCGTGTCCGTAAACAACATGCCTGATGCTATTTCTTGGTCTTTTTTTAGTTTTTCTTCAGTTTCAGACATTACCTGTTGACCCCCAGCTACGGAAGAGGGTTTGGTCCTCTTCCTTCCCTATCCCCAGGTCCCCACCACCTCCCCCACCCCTACTGTCCAATATAGTGAGATGCTGTGTGTTCCGTTGTAGCATATGTCAGTTCATGACAGATCAGTAGTTTATATTTTTATAATAATATAATGTATGCACCATTTTGTCACCTGCATCGATTTTTTTCTCCTGCAAAAAAATGTGGTTTACTTAAATGTTTTCATTTTCTAGTCTCTGCTTTCTTTTTCTTAGTTTGCTACGTGTAGTGTGTGTGTGTGTGTGTGTGTGTGTGTGTGTATGTATTGGTAATTCACCGCCCCCCACCCTACCCCTGGATTCTTTGCCAGTTGCCTAAATCTCTTCTGAATCATTCTTGAAACTTTTATCTCTTAAGCTATTTGCGGCCTAGGTGGAAGGTAGATTCCTCAAAAGAGGTTTCCTTTAGCTTCTTCTAGTGCCCAGGGCATAGCCATCCCGAGGCCACTGGAACTAGATCCTCTGGGTGGTAGGAATTTGGGTATCAACCCACACAAGTTATAACCCTGATGTGGGTCTGTTAATGATGCAGGGAGCTATCTTTACACTTAATTGTGCCCCGATTTTCAAGATAGACCCCAGTATATTAGTTTTTCCAGTTTCCCCCACTGGGGGTGTGGCTCTTTGGGGTCCTGCCTTTTGTGGGGAGGTCTCTTACTAGATTCCTTACCTTGAGGGTGGGAGGGACCACAACACCATTAAATCCAAGCTTACATTTTCCCGTTCAACAGACTCCCTCAAGGCAGAAGCCAGCCCTGGTATTTTCTTGCCTTTTTGGGTTAATTTTTGCCCTTTAAATGTTCCTTTTGTCTTGCCATTTCATCAAGACTGTTGGGTCCAGGCATCAGGCCTGGTGCATTTCCAGGACTGGACTTCTGTGCAGGTTCTGCCGTTCTTCCTGGCCAGTTTCCAGCAGAGAGGGACCTCCTTCCAGCTGCAGTTGTGACTCTGTCTTAGTTTGTTCACCTGTAGGATGGGGATGCTAAGTCCCTGCACCTGATAGGGTTGTTTTATCAAAGAAAAAAAAATAAAAGAGTATTCATCATCCAAAGCGAAAGAGGTTTGCTTAGAAAACAACAACAAAAACCAAATCAAACACCTGACTGGCCCGGGCAGAGGATGTCGGTTTCCGCGACAGCAGGAGGCGGGTTAGGAGCGGGAGAGGGATCTCTTCAGTCAGACAGGCGCTGTGAGGAGCTGGGTGTAACTGTGCTTTTCCTCTCCTCCTGTGGGCGCGCAGCCAGAGCTGCTGGACCTGTACACGGTGAACCTGCACCGCATCGAGAAGGACGTGCAGAGGTGTGACCGTAACTACTGGTACTTCACGCCCGCCAACCTGGAGAAGCTGCGCAACATCATGTGCAGGTGGCTGGAGCGGGGGCGGGGCCGGGTCTGTGGGGTGCCCGATGGGGATGGCAGAGTGAGGGCTGCAGGGAGCCCCGCTAGAACCACAGCCTCTCAGCGGGCACCTTGCCCACCTGGGGTCTTATTCCAGCCCACACTGACAACAGTATACCAATCACAGTAATGATAACAAGAGAGGACATTTATTAAGCACTGACTGCACACCAGGTTCCATCTCTACTAACATCATCTCACTTAGTTCTCACTGCAAGCCTATGAGATGAGTGTTAGCCCCCTTTATAGGTCAGCAATGGGGGCTCAGAGGGGTGCCATATCGCCCCAAGTCGCTCAGCTGGGCAGGGCCTGGGTGGGAAGTCATCCCCACGTCTCTCAGGCTCTAGAATCTGGGCTTTATTTCATTCAGCCAAGATCTGGGGCTACTTTCTACTTTTCTTTCAAAATTACTACTTTTATTTCTGGAAATAGGAAAGTAACCCATGCTTATTAAAAACCTAAGTCAGCCAAGGAAATCAGAAGTTCGTAGGTCTAAAGAGAAACTTCTTCCATGTGCCACTCTCCAGAAGAAGTAACTACTGCTAGTGTGTTAGGGAATATTCCTCCAGAGCTGTATATTTATAAAACATACATACTAGATGGTGTATTATATGACAGGGGTCCCCAACCTCCAGGCTGTGGACTGGTGCCGGTCAGGCCTTTTAGGGACCGGGCCGCACATCAGGAGGTGAGCTTGAGTATAACGCACTTGAATCACCCCCAAACCATCCTCTCACTCCTGTCCGTGGAAAAATTGTCTTCCACGACACCGGTCCCTGGTGCCGAAAAGGTTGGAGACCGCTGTTATGTGATATATAATAGCAAACATGTTTTAAAGTTTCCACCTACGTGGGGTTATATTCCAAACTATTTTTCTACAACTTGCTTTTTCCACTCAATAATACATCCTGGACGTCTCGCCATGCTCATAGCCCATCACCTGTGACTGTAAATAAAGCTTTATTAGAACCCAGCCAGATCGGTTTGCTTGCATACTAACTACCTTTGAGAACTTGAGTAGCTGAGCCAGAGAAGATGTGGCCTGCGAAGCTAACAGTGTTGTTATCTGGACCTCTCAGAGAAGGTTTACTAAGCCCTGCCCTAATTCATTCATAAGCACACCTCTTAACTAAGTAATCAGTGCCTCTCAAAATTTAGTCTAGGAGACACAAATTTTACGTGACATTAAAATGAAAAAGTGCTTGAGGGGAAGGAAGGATAGACTGATTTTTGCCTGGTTGTGGCATCAGGGAAAATCACGGAAGGCCTCAGAGAGGCGGTGACATTCAAGATGGACTTGGGTAAAATTAGGAGAAACTGAAGAAAGCATTTGGCCTACAGCTCAGGAGCACGTACCCGAGGGGGAAGTCATCTGGGTTCAAAATGTGCCTCTGTCAGTTATTAGTAGGCATATGACTCTGTGCACGTCACTTCTGTCTGTGCCTGTCTCCATCGGTGAAATGGGACCCTTTTCACATCATTCTGAAAATTAAATGATGTGATACACGTATAGTGGGCTGAGAAGACAGGAAGTGCCCAGTAAGCATTAGCTACTGCTCTTCAGGGACAGATGGGAATTCCACACAGAGGGGACTGCTGGGGCCAAAGCACCGGGGCGTGAGTGAGTGCTTTATCTGTGCAAAGGCGACTGCTTCCACGTGGCGGAAAGGAAGTGCTGGGAAGCGACGGGCGAGACTGTGAAGATGGATTGGGAAGAGACTGTCAATGCCTTGTACTCCCAGTTGAGGAGTGTGGGCCTTGGCTTGTCACACGCTAGATGCCGGTGAAGGTTTCTGAGCATGCAGGACTTTCGGAAGGTCATCCTGGTGGCTGAGCATGTGATGTTTGAAGAGCGTGAGACTGGGAATGGGGATGCAGGCAGGAGGTCGAGGGAGTGGTCCAGGAGAGGGATGAGGGCCTGAACCGCAGAGGAGGAGTGGGTTGGAGAGGCAGGTTGTGGGTGTCTGCACTGAGCCCCTGTGTCTCACTTGCAGCTACATCTGGCAGCACATTGAGATCGGCTATGTCCAGGGCATGTGTGACCTCCTGGCTCCGCTGCTGGTCGTTCTGGATGACGGTGAGTGTGTTCTCCCCGCCTGGGGGCTGGGGATGCAGTTTCCTTCTTACTGCAGAGGAGGGTGGTTAACTTCACTTTGTGAGTCCGTGGGACGGGTCAGTGCGGGTGCCCAGAAGACCTGTCTGGTGAGCTCATCAAGGTCCTCATAAAGCAAAAAGGCCTCTTGTTCCCCGATGGCCACTGCTTAATGCCAAGTGCCCGACACCCAGCCAGGCCTTTGCTAGCCACTGATAGCATGAACACAAATGAGAACAAGGAAAAACCCAGCCCCAGGTGGCTTCCCTGGTGATTTCCACCAAACACTTAAAGCAGAATGAATACCAATTCTTACCAGACTCTTCCAAAAAAAATAGAATAGGAAGGAATACTTCTCCGCTCACTCTGTGAGACCGGTCCTTCCACGAGGGCCCATTGGTGCTCTGACATCAGCACCAGACAGGCACGTCATAAGAAAACTATAGACCAGTATCCTTTATGAATATAAACCAGCTGGGGGGGGCGGGATACCATCCTCCAGGACCTCCGGTTCCCTCGGCGGGGGCGGAGCTGATGGTTTCTCCTGTTCTCTTTCCCCAGAGGCCCTCGCCTTCAGCTGCTTCACAGAGCTCATGAAGAGAATGAACCAGAACTTCCCCCACGGAGGCGCCATGGACACCCATTTTGCCAACATGAGGTCACTGATCCAGGTATGATTCAGTCCTGTTCAATGATACAGCTGGCTCCAACGCCACCCGATGGACCTCACGTCAACTTGCTAGCCATGCCCAGTTTAACTCAACCCAGTAACTCAGTCCCACCTGCCTCGGTTCAGTTCAGCTCAGCCCGGCTGAGCTGAGCTGAGCTGAACTCAGAGACTCCACTCAGCTTAACTCAGAATTGAACTGAAGAACGCCATTGAGCTCACCCTTGACTTAACAGTTCACATCAGCTCTACCAGGTTCCTTCCCACTGAGTGTCGGCTCCCTCCAGGCCCTGGGACCACACAGCAGACAAGACCCTTACAAGGGCCCTAGCTGACATAGCTCAGTGGATTGAGCATGGCCTGCGAACCAAAGGGTTGCTGGTTCAATTCCCAGTCAGGGCACATGCCTGGGTTGTGGGCCAGGTCCCCAGTGGGGGGATGTGCGAGAGGCAACCACACACTGATGTTTCTCTCCCTCTCTTTCTTTCTCCCTTACCCTCTTTCTAAAAATAAATAAATAAAATATTTAAAAAAGACCCTTAAAAGGATATTTGATTGTGTCAGTCCTCTTCCTCTAAGTAGTGTTTGGGTGTGTTTCACACGCTCACATGCACACGGTGTTGTTGAGCTGTAATACACATACCATGAAATGCATCCTTTTTAAATGGTCCATTCAGGGGTCTTGAGAACATTTACAGTTGTGAAGCCATCAGCACTACCTAATTTCTGAGCACCTTCACTGTCCCCTGAAGAAACTCCACACCCAGTAACACAGGCTCTGGCAACCGCTAGTCTCAGTGACATGTGGCTTTCGTGCCAGGCTCCTTTCACTTGGCGTGATGCTTTCCCAGCTCACGCACAGTGAGCGTGCACCAGGGCGTCACTCGTGTTCAATTGAGCGGTGGAGCACGTTTCGTTTATCCGTGCATCGTTGGTGGATGTTGTACAGTTGTGTACAGGTTTTATGTGAACGTAGGTTTTCATTTCTCTTGGGGACCTACCTAGGAGTGCAGTTCCAGCCACGCCATTGTACATTCCTACCAGCAATGTGCGAGGCTTCCCGTTTCTCTGCGTCCTCACCAACACTTTGCTGTCTTGTCACTTGTATTGTTGCCGACCTAGTGGCTGTGAAGTGCATCTCACTGGGGTTTTGATTTGCATTTTCCTAATGACTCATGGCATTGAGTGTTTCTCATGTTCCTATTGGCCATTTGCCTATCTGTTTTGGGGAAACGGCTGCGTTTGGTTGAGCTAGGTTGGTTTCCACTTCAAACCCTTTGTCCATTTTTTTTTAACTCCAACTGGTTGTTAAGGGCTACCTGGTGTCCAGCGTGAGGATGGACCGTCATTTATTCAGCCGTCCCTCTGGTCTGGCCTGCTCCCAGGAGGCTGATGCCCACCTTTGCTTCCTCTGACAGATCCTAGACTCAGAGCTCTTTGAGCTGATGCATCAGAACGGGGACTACACTCACTTCTACTTCTGCTACCGCTGGTTCCTGCTGGACTTCAAGCGAGGTACAGACTTCAGACTGGGGCCTCGTTCCCAGACTCTTGGTAGTGGAACCTCAGGGAGAAAGATGCCACCGAGCAGAAACTGGTAGAAGACAGCAATACCCATGTAGTGAGTGCCAATTGGTTCACCTGCCTTATCTTGCAGTGACACCATGCAGCAGGTGTCATTACCGTCCCCATTGTACAGACGAGGAAACTAAGGCTGAGGAAAGTCAAATTCAGAGCAAGGAGGACTAGAACCAGCATCTGGGCCCCTTCTGTCCACCTCCTAAGGCCAGTCCCTTCCACTCTATTTTGTTGCTTATCAGAAACCAAGAGCTCTCCAGCCCATGAAGCCTGTTTCAGATGGGACCTAAAAATCACGTATAGCATAGTCCCTTGCTGTTGTGCAAACTTGGGGTGATGCTCAGGATAGTACCTGACATATATGGAGGAGCTTATTGAGTGCCAGGCACAGTGCTGGGCCGTTTCTGTGTATTATCTTGTTACTGCTGTCAGCATCGCCCATGAGAGAAGAGGAGGGAGAGTAACTAGCTCAAGGTCACCTTGCTAGTAAGAGATGGAGCTAGGATCCAGACCGAGTCTATTGGACACAGAAAGTCTTGCTCTTAACCATTGCTCCATGCTGTCTCTTCCCTAGACCCAGAGGCAGCAGACAGCTGTGTGTGCAGGGGGAAGGGGAGAGGCCTCCGTGGGTGTTGGAGGAGATAGAGGAGGGTACAGGGAAAGAGGGGGACATTGGTCAAGGGGCAGAGCAGGGACAGGGCAGCGTTAAATCTGCACATGCTCAGTTCCTCCACTCGCAGGATGTCAGAGCTGGAAACTTCCCACTCACTGAATGTGCTTTGCCTGTCCTACAGACAGGGAAAACTGAGGCTTCTGATGGTCAGACGGCAGAGTCCAGGTCTCCTAGCTCCTGGCCACAGTTGGCCCGGGATCTTCCCAGAGGGCGGGCAGCCCTGTGGGCTGTGGCTGACACCCTCCCCGTGCATGTACCCGTTGGTGTCTTGGCAGAACTCGTCTATGATGACGTCTTCTCCGTCTGGGAGACCATCTGGGCAGCCAAACACGTCTCGTCTGCCCACTACGTCCTGTTCATTGCACTGGCCCTGGTGGAGGTCTACCGCGACATCATCCTGGAGAACAACATGGACTTCACAGACATCATCAAATTCTTCAACGGTACCCGCACGGCCAGGCTCCTCTGAGGGGTGTGGCTCCCAGAGGGCCCTCCTGGGACCTTGGGAGGGGAGGGGATGCACTGAGATGGACACACGAGGAAGAGGGTGGGGTGGGGGGTCCTGGCCCAAACGGATGCGTTGACGTCTTGAAATGCTGAGGATGTGTATGTCTCGGGAATCTGGCAGAAGGAGCAGGGCATTGAAACCAAGCTCAGGGCAGACTCTGCTCTGCCACCAACCCGCTGTGCCCACGGCCAAGTCACTTGCCCTCTCTCTGAACGTCTGTTTCTCATCTGTGAAATGGGGTAACAGTGTCTGTCTGCGTCAGAGGGTTGGCACGTGCAGGAAAAGCAGGCAAAGGAAGGCAGTTGAAGTGCCAGGAGAGAGGCAGGCCTCAGAAACCAGATAAGATGTGGGTTCTGATTCCAGCTCCGCTGCTCAGGAGTTGGGGGGCCTTGGGCAAGTGACTGCGTGTCCCTGGGACTCAGCTTCCTGGGGTACAAAAATGTGCTGAGGCCTCGATCACAGAGACATTAGGAGAGTTAAATAGGATGTGAATGAAGCCCGTCATGTGATTCCTGGCCCACCCGAGCGGCCCCATAGCCAGAAGCTGTTGTGACTATTATTATTTATAATGTTTTTTTTTTTTTTAACTAAAGGAGGTTTTGGAAAAAGCAAAAGAAGAAAAAAGCTATGTGTCCCCTTCCCCTGGAAACATTTTTTTTAAATCAAGCTTTTTATTTTAGAATAATCGTACAGAAAAGTTGCAGATGTAGTAACAGAATGTTCCTGATACCCTTCACCCAGCTGCCCCGAACGTTAACATGTTAGCCGATGCTCATGCGCTTGTCACAGCTAAGAACTGACGCTGATGCACCACTAGGAGCCAGACTGCAGACTTGATCGATGCCGCCTAGTTTGTATTCCGTGTCCACTTGTGCCCGAGGATCCAAGCCAGGAAACCACATTGCACTTCCTAGGTCCATTTTTTAAAAAATTGTTTCCATTCAGACTTTTCCACGGTCATGGATCCTTTTATGTTATTACCATCCCAGAATCCAGTTATAACTAGTTTTTTTTTTTCCCTACTAACTCATTTTAAAGCTGCCTTCTTTACAATCACTTTTTAAGACTGCAGACTGTACCTCAAGCAACTGCCTAAATTTCTGACCATCCCTTTTGCTGGGCACCTGGGCGGTTTTCAGGTGGAGGGTGCGATCAAGACCCACAGCGATCCCTCCCTCACTGCGGAGGCCCCCACCCTAGTTCAGTGCACGGCCTCTTGGGCCAAAAGTTCCCCTTAGCAAGGAGTTTATTTACACCCTAACAACTTAGCAGCCATTTGAAAAAAGTAATACATATAACTCAAAAGAAGGTGGAATTTTTATTCCATTCTTAGATAAGTACAGTTCCCAATGGGACGTGTGCACCTTTCGGGCTTCGCGCAGCTTCTCAGTCAGACCTGGAATCGGCTGGACCCCGGCACCTCCGTGTCCTGGGCTGCTGTGGCTTTCACGCGGTACTTGCCCTCTGTCACAGCAACTGCCCGTGGGAAGCCGGGCTGTGCGAGGCTATGAAGTCGTCGGTGGGAATGAGATGTAGTTTGTGAATGCGGGCCTGCTGTTCGGCCCATGTTGGGTATCGCTGTGCTTCCCCCAACATCTTCCCAAGTCCACAGTATCACTTTGGGGACCTCAGCATCCAGTTCCAGAGCCCTGGTCTTACCGCCGTTTTCCTCTGCTGAGTGACTTCTTTATGACACCTGTCCCAGTTTAGGGGTGTTCTGCCTTAAAGATTTGATCATTTTGTGTGGCTCTTGATAAAATTATTAATCTTTCTTTCTGTCCTCCCCACTCTCCCCTCCCATCACACCCTCCCTTCTATACTGCTAAGCATCTACCGTGCCTGGCACTGCTTTCTGAAACAGTCCCCAGGCACGGTATTCGTGGAAAGGGGATGGGAGACCTAACATTTTTAGGCACACTGAACCAGCATCGCCCTGTGAGGTGGGCACTGTCACCATCTCCATTTCATGGGTGAGGAAACTCGGGTCCAGAAGTGCTGGCCATCCTCAAGGTCTCGCTTCCAGAGCCACTCCGGGGGTGACACCAGACAACAGTGATGGGGACAGCCTGGAGGCCCCTCTGGGTGCTGGGGGTGTGTCCTGAGGACGGACACAGGAGGAGGCTCATGAGATGTTGCCCTCTGCTCTTTCAGAAATGGCCGAGCGACACAACACCAAGCAGGTCCTGAAGCTGGCCCGGGACCTCGTGTACAAGGTGCAGACCCTGATCGAGAACAAGTGAGGGCCGCCTCACCCAGGCGGCGGCACCCAAGCCGCCATCTGCCTGTCCTGCCCATTCTTCCTGCCCGGCCGCCCCAGGAGTGAGGTCCTGGGGTCTGTTCGTGAGCATGGACCTCTGTGCAGAGAGAAACTGCCCCAATGTTGGCTGCCGGGCAGGTGGGGTCACGGGGTGGTCCCTCGAGTTCAGCCTTACGTTTTCCTGTGTGACCAAAGATTGCCGGTGTCTGGGATTTCTCCTTCGCGGGGGTTGGTGGACTGAGGGAACGTCTTTGTCTGCGGTGTCCCGAACGGTCTCCTCTCTCTTCTTTCCCCCACCCCTCCAAACTGCCTTGTCAGATGGGTCTTGGGGATGGAACTGTGTGAGAAATCGGTATAGAAGATGTCTGTGGGGCCACCTCTAGACACTGCAAGGGGCCTTTGGAGACGTGCCAGCACATGGCTGGTGGGTTGGCCTGGAGCAGGGTCTCTGCACCTCAGCACTTTTTGACTTTCGGGCCGGGTCCTTCTCGGGGGCAGGTGGGGGCCTCCTGTGTACTGTAGGATGTTGAGCAGTGTCCCCGGCCTCTACCAGCTAGATGGCAGTTGCACCCTCCTCCCTACCCCACGTGTGACAGCCTAGAATGTTCCCAGGTATTGCCCGATGTCCTCATGTGAGACCTACTGGCTTAGAGGAGGGGCTACTGGGGGATCTTCCAACCCCTTCTCTCTCCACCTAAGCTGCCCATGTCCCAAGGTTCCCTCCCACTTAGAAAAAGCACACGGAGTCCCGCACACATCTCCCCGGAGGTTTGGGATTCCATTTGTTGTATTCTCTCATTTTTCTCCTCCGCTGTACCCCAGGAGAAGCTTTTCTTCTTGTCAAGAAAGGTGTCTTTGGAATCGCAGAAGTATCTGCAAGCATGAGACAGTCAGAGGCTCTTCTGAGTCTGGCCCAGAGCCCCGGGCAGGGCAGAATCCTCATCCCCAACCCCCCTCAGAAAGACCTTGCCTGGCCTTCCACACACCGGGTCTGGTGCTCCAGGAGCTCGGCACGTGTATGCTGGTGAAAGCCATGTGGTCAGGGAGGCCAGCTTTTCCCCAAGTGCCCTTGCTCACTCAGGACAAAGGAGGAAGACAGAGGTCAGCCAGGGGAGGAGAGATGTGTGTGTTTTCCATGGTGGCCAGGTCTGGAAATGGCCCCCGCCATATTTTCTCACAAAGTGTCGCCAGTCCACAAACAGATCCTGAGTTAGGTAATTCACCTGCCCACGTGTCCTTCAGGAGAGTGGTCTTGCTAACTCCGTTCTGCGAATGCTCCAGAATCAGGAGAAATAGTCGGAGAGGATTGTTCTTCCTGAGAGTGGCAGGTAGGGTTGTGGCAAGGTGGGGGGACACAGAAAGCACGTGGAGGCATTCACCCTGCAGCCCTGAGCAAACAGGATGGGGGAGTTCTGCCCTGCACAGTGGTGAAGGCCCTTCCCTCTGTCAGCACCTCCAGCTGCATCTGAACCCCCACCTTCCCCCAAGCAGGGCCCCTTGGGCAGGATGGACAAGGCCCAGAGGGCCCTTCCGAAGACTGTGCATCTTCTCACCCCGGACCCCCAGCTTCCCCAGGTGGGAAAAAACATGCAGAAGGCCTCTCCAGAGGAAAGAGTATTTTGTCACATAGCTGCTCACTACGGGGGATGTTACGTTAGCGAGACCCGGGTCCCAGACCTCCTGACTCCTACGTTTGCACAGCCTAGTCACATAGCACAAGATTTCCCCTCCGCCCTCTCGTGGTGTTCGAGACAAATGTCCGTGGTCGTGGTTCGGAGTAACTCCTGTGTATTCAGCTTGCCGTGCTCATTCAGGTCTCCGTCTGTCGCCTGCGTCCTCGTGTCTGAGCGTGTGGGAGCCATTCTGTCCTCGGAGCGCCCTCCTTTTCTCGGCGTTACCAGCACATCTCGTAACTGTTTACTGAAAAGTCATGTGTGCGTGGAGAAAAAATATATATAAACGGCGAAACGTGTGAATCTGGCTCGTTTTTGCTTCTGTGTTTGGGGGAGCTTTCTTAATTTGAGAGAACGAAAGGTTTGTTTCTGAGACCCCGTCTTCCCACTCCAACTGCAGTGATTCCCCCGCCCCCGGGTGGGGACAGGCTCGCACAGTAGCTGCCTGGTCTCTCCCTGCAAAGTTCAAGGCAGAGGAGTCACTTCTCATCCCTGTGCCTTAGCTGTTCCCAAGAGTAACACCGCATGACAAGCCACCCCAAATCCAGTGGCTTAGAATGGACACTTATTTATTTAGCTTGCGATTCTGCGTGTCAGCAGTACAGGCCGTGTTCAGCGGGGGTTCTCCTGGTCTTGGCTGGATTTCTTCAGGTGTCTGGGTCAGCCAGTGGCCGGCTGGGCAGTGTGGCTTCCGACACTTGGCAGGCTGCTGGCTGGGGCCATGGGGGAGGCTGGGCCACGTGTCTGTCCTCCAGTGGGCACCCTAGGCCTGTTTCCATGGCCACAATGGCAGGTTCCCAGAGAACAAGCAGAAGGGCGCACGGCCTCTTGAGGCCTAGGCTCGGGATTGGCATTAAGTCATTTCTGCCGCATTCTCTCGGTCAGAGCACACCTCCCAGCTGAGCTCCGACCCAGACGACAGGGAAACAGAGCCCACCACCAGCCTGGAGGCTTTGAAAAGTGACGTTGGAAGGGGGTGTGGATGCAGGCAGGGAGATCAGTGATGCTGTTTTGCTCACAGTATGCATACCATGTACCCCAAGGTCCCTGCACAAGAGGGGTCCCCAGATGGGGATGACTTCCTCGTCATGGCCTCGGTGTCCCCGAGTCCCCAGAATAACAACCAGACGAGGTAGGCAGTATCTTATCCCCCACTTTACAGAAGAGCCCACTGGGGTCTGGAGAGTGAGGGGCCGGCCTGAGGTCGCGGGGGTGGGGCAGCAGAGGCGGGACCTGAGCCTGGGCGTGTGCCCGTGCCATAGGGCTATAACGTGGGCTCTTTTTGCTGCTCCTGGGAACCTTTTATTTGCCCTCATTGGGCACAATGGTGATTTTCTCAGTGTCGCTAGAGAAGTGGATGGTCCTGCCCCGCACTTGGGTCACGTGTGGCCACCTGATCATGGGCAGCAGGCTGGCCAGGACAGCATTGAGGATGGCAGTCACGTAGCCCCAACCCAGCTGGCACTGTCCACCGTGGTACGCAGAGGAGGTTCCACAGGCGTCCTTGGCGAATGGGGAGGCCAGGCTGATGGGGAAAACCAGCAGGCCCACAACGGTGGTAGTTGCTGGGGACAGCAAGGAGGAAAACCAGCGTGTCAGTCAGGGGGCTCTGGGTGCATGTCCTTCCCAAGACGTACTCACTTCCCTGCCTTCCTGTCCACCCCACCCCCATTCATCTGTTCATTCGTTTATTTACCGGCACATCTGTCCTTGATGATTTTTGTTACTAAAGTGTAGTTCACATGCAATACATTAGTTTCAGGCATACAACATAGCGATTTGACATGTATATATATACCTTACGATGTGACCACAACTAAGACTAGTAACCACCTGTCACCATGCAAAGTTATATCGCAGTAACTCATCTTTCCTTTATCCGCCCATCACCCGTATTCTAACCCACTCATTCCCTCCGTCCCTCTGTCTGCCTCGTTCAAACATCCATCCACCTGCCCACGTAGCCCTCTGTCCCCCATAACCATGCATGCATGCATCTCCATCTCTCAGGCAGCCATACTCCAATCCACCCCTTTTCTTACCCATCCACCCTCTAATATAGCCATCATCTCCTGTCACTTCCTCCGCTCACCCACCTACTCATTCCTTCATTCACCAGTCCCCCCATTCATTCAGGAAAACCAGTAGAGGCGCTGTGGTGAGCATTGCCAACACCGAGGAGATGGATCGGACACCCCCTCACCATGGGTACCCCCAGTGCAGGAGAATCAGATGCACTCTCAGCCTCCCTTGCTGCTCTTCGGCCACACTGCTCCGCCCGCAGTTCCCTGCCCACGCCTTGCTCTCTTGTCCCCATGCCTTCGCCCCTGATGTTCCCGTGACTTGAAATGCCCTTTGACATTTGCCTAACTCCCACGTGTCCTCCCAGACTCAGCTCAAGTGATGCCTCCCTTTGGAAGCCTTCCTTAATAACCTCCACCCTCCCGGGATTCTTCCTTGCAGCCTGTGCTTATCCCTGTTGTGCGAAATCCCCACTGAGTTGCAAATGCCTGATGTCCTTTATCACCACGCACCACTGTGCAAGCCTGGGCCACGGCCTGTGTCTCCACGCATTGAGTCAGCAAATATTTAGTGAGTATCTGTGATGTGCAGAAAGCACTGTGGTCGGTGCTGGTGATGTCAAGACAGACACATTCTTGCCCTCATGGAGCTGGTGTTCTGGTGGAGAACGAGGGACAGAATCAGGAAAGCACATAAGAGATTCCAGGTAGTAAGTGCTGTGCAGATTTAAAGCAAGGTGAACAGGAGAATCTAAGGAGAGGGGAGCTCCCTTACCTCGAGGCCATGGAGGAGCTCATTGAGGCTGTGATTCTTGAGCAGAGCCCTTAATGAAGTGGGAAAGCAAGACAGGAGAAGCCCTGAGAACAGTGAATTCCAGGCAGAAGGAACAAGCTTGGTGTAAATGAGCAATAGGAAGCAAGCCAGGGGGGCTGGAGCATGCTGAGCCTGGCAGAGGGGGTAAGAGGTGAGGTTGGTGAGAGAAGGAGAGCTTGATCAGGTGGCGCTTCGTAGGACACGTAACGACTTCGGATTTTGCTTTGAGTGTGACAGGAAGTCAAGGAAGGGTGGATCAACCTGTCCGAGTGGCAGGATCTGATTTTGGCTTTAACGGGACCCATTGGGCCAGGGTGTGGCAAACAGATTCTAAGGGGCAAAGGTGGCAACAGGGAGACAGAGGTGGCTATTGTTCCAATCCAGGTGAGAGATGGTGGGGAATGAACTGGGAGATGCTTTGCCGTGAAGGGCCGGGCTGGACCATCCAGAGGTGAGGTGTGTGTTAGAGAAAAACAGCCCTTCGGGGCAGATGGCAACCCTCCGCTCAGCAGGGGGAGCGTAGGCTAGGTTTCAGCATTCCAGCCCTCACCTGGGCACCCTTGTGCAGTGCACAACCTGCCCAGCTGTGTGTGGTGGTCCAGGAAAGGATGGTGCAAAGTGGACAGGTAGGAGATAAGACTGGGCTTAGCTAAGGGCAGGCGAGGGTGATGTTAAAGATATCCCTCCCTCCCTCCCTCCCCCCATTTCTGGCTTGCTGAAGGACCAGGAACAGTCTGCAGTCCTCAGGTTTATCTCTGAGATTGGACCCAGGAGGCCAGATTCTGCTCGCAGGTGTTTTTTTCCCCTTTCATTCATCATTCATTCACTCCACAAAACACGTCTGGAATGCTTACTGTGTGACGGCGGATTTACCTGCAGCTGCCTGCACCCCTGGTGTTCTGCCGCTGCCCCTCCTTGGGCACAGCTCTTTGGGGGCCAGTGCCCACGACAGGAGGAGAATCACATTCAAGGCCGACAGGAGCCAGCCTCCAAGGAGAAGCAGGGCTGCGGCCTTCCAGGAAGAGAGAGGACAGAGGGTGTTGGGCGGGGTGGGGGCAGGAGGGTGCACCCTCTGCTTGCCCACCAACTGCCGCGTTCTGGACACCCCTCGAGGTCCGTGCTGTCATTATCCCTGTTTTATGTCAACAAACAGGCCCGGGGAAGTAGAGTCATTTGCCTCAGGATGCACCACTAAATAATTAGTAGAGCCAGGATGAAGATCTAGATCTACGGCCACCACACCTTACCTGTAGTGACTACCTGCTCTATGATGGGACCACCAGGAGAGGCACCTTCGTCATTGTTAGTTTTGAAGGCTGCAAAATCTTCCTTAGAGGTATTGGAGTGGGAGTCCCGACCCATTGTCCCCACTGTCGAATTTGGTGACATGCATCATTACCAGAGACTTCCAGCACCTTAGCTGTGGTTTCCCAACCTCGCGGTGCTTAGAGGGCGGCCAGATAGGTGTGTGCAAGTGGTACACTGCACAGCTCTAAGAGGTGCATTGAGATCGTCATAGATTTGCATGTTGATTACAGTAACTCTCCAGCAGATGGCGGTATCGTGTCCTGAAGAAGGGGCACCTTTTCTAAATTTGGTGCAAAGGTGCTCTGTGGGTTGAGAGCTGCTTTTACAGCCATCCTGGGGGTTTGCTAAAATGCAGATAGCCAGACCCCACCCCACACCTACAGAGTCAGAGGCTCAGGTTGGGGTTGGGGAGCTGGGGTTGGTGGGGCAGAAGTTGGCTTGGCTTTGCTCTCATGGGTTTCATAGCGCCCCCCGAGGTCCTAGTGCATTGAGGAGCTGAGGACTCACCTTCCAGGCAAAGTCAGGAATATCATCCAGGGATCCGAAGGTCCCACAGCTCTGGTTCCAGCTGTCACCCTGAGGCCAGGAGCAGTAGGTAAGGACACCAAAGGAGAAGACAGGGCTCTGGAACCACGCAGGGGAGATGAGGCTAAGGGCCGAGATGCAGGTCAGGGAGAGCCCCAGAGCTGCCCACATGCTGGCCCCCATCACGGAGTGTCAGTGACCTGGGGGTGGCCGAGCAAGGTTAGTGGTGGAGACTTCCAGAGCAAGCAGAGAAATGGGGGCTTCAGAGGCACCTCCACCCCCAAGCTGGGGATCAGGTCCTATGTTCACAGCCCAGGTCATCAGCCTCCCTTCCACCTCATAATGTAACGGAGATGCTAACAGCTGGTGTGGAGAGAGGGTCTGCCCTAACAAGCTCTGGAAGCGGAAACCCCAAACCTCGGAACCCTCCACACCCACTGCGTGTGGGCACAGCCCCTCCGGCACACACATCAACCCACACAAAGGGTTTAGGACATAACCTAGCACTGCAAGGGCCTCTGGGGAATAACCGCTCTAGGGTTTCCCAAATGAAGACTGCGGATGCCATGGCGCCTCAGGTGGTCCTCGTGGGAGATACTCGGGGGCATGTGGACCCAGCCTTCAGTGCCACTCAGTCATAAGGTGCCGGAGTTATTTAGTGCTCATTTCTCCTCCAGTCCCTCTCTCCATGTCAAAGACAAAGTGTCTCTTGAAGCTGACGGGTCTTAAACACGTGTCAGCCATTTGGCAATCTCTCCCTTTAAAATAGACGAGGAGCCCTGAGCCGACAACAGAGTCAAATGAGAACCTGGGGCTGCAGTGGGATTTTCCTTGTATTCGCCTTGGTGGTTTTGTTTTATTTTTTTGGCACGATACTGGTTGTCCATTTACAGTTAAAATTTATTTTAATGAAAAAGGAATGGAAAGGTTTGCCTACACTGTCGCTGATAGCCAGAAGTGAGCCCAGAGGGTTGAGCCTACCCAAGGGCACCCAAGGTCAAAAGCAGCTGAGCTGCCAGCCCAGCCAAGGGCACCTACACAGCTTTCCCAGGGCCAGTCCTTTTCAACCTCGGTTTCACTTGGGGACGCGAAGCCTGGCCAGCACTTGAAACATGGCAGGAACCCTGGGCTCGGAGGCCGGCTACTCACTCCACCATTTCCCAGCTGCGTGACTGTGGCAAGTTACCCCGTTCCTCTGGGCCTCAGTTTCTCCATCTGTGAAAGCAGATTAGAAATCCCCAGGGGCAGGTGGCCTTGGCTTCAGTCACTGAGCAGGGTGATGTTGCAGAGAGAGGCACACAGACCACACCCTCCCCTCCCAGCGCTACGACCTTGGGGATGTCTCCTCAGCTCTCTAGAAAATGGGGGTGGGGTGGTTGTGAAGGTTAAAGGGGGTAAAATCACG
The DNA here is from genome assembly GCA_007922815.1 of Macrotus californicus. Classification (NCBI taxonomy): domain Eukaryota; kingdom Metazoa; phylum Chordata; class Mammalia; order Chiroptera; family Phyllostomidae; genus Macrotus; species Macrotus californicus. Next base: position 68,545 of record VMDR010000024.1, read on the forward strand.
TGTGGGTTGCAGGGGGTGGGAGAGAGAAGCCTGAGCAGGAAGGCCAAGGTTACATGGCATCGACTTTTTATTCCCAGGATGAAAATAACCTCATGGCTGCTCTCCAGCAAGTGAGATGTGGCCCTTTGAATGAAGGAAGATGGATTTTTTTTCCCCCTTCCTCCACCAAAATCAGCCTCTCCTTGAGGTTTGGCAGGATCCCAAGGGGTGTAATTCCAGCCAGGAAGCTGGGGAGCCCAGAGCCGACCAAGGCTCACGGTTTTGCCTCTCTCTGGCCGCCCCAGTGGCTCTCTCGGGGCGTTTCTGACCTTGAAAGGAGTTTTGTTCTCCAGATAATGTGCTCAATGTCACCTGGGAAAATCACACTGACTGTCCAGGTGCCCAGAAAGCTAAATGAGGCATTATAACCCCAAACCACATCCGGCCAGGCCCCAATTAGCTGGGATCCAGCTCAGGGGAGCTTGTGAGGGACTGAATATTTTCTCCCCCAGCTTGGCATTACCTGTGGATGGCGGTCAGCAATTCTGGAGCACTCACCAATCGCCCTGCTAAACACTTGGAGTACCTTGTCCCTATAAGCCCCATGGCTGCGGGATGGGAAGTCCTGTCACCGTAGTTCCCATTTGACAGACAACATGAAGGCTAATTTCACACCTGCCACAGCGAGTGGTGGGCTCAGGACTTGCACTCAGGGAATCAGCCTCCCGACTAGGCCCTATGCCCCGAAGGGTTAGGTTAAAAGGCAAATGCCTCAGCGGTTTCGTGGGGCTGCCTGGGCAGCCGCCCCTCCCACGGCTGCAGCCCCCCACACACAATGGTGAATGTAATTTCAGGGGCCCCTTATGGCCCCTGGTTAGTACTTTCTGCTCCGCTCCCTCCTGACCTCTGAACTGTCCTCCTTCCGGACTCACCACACTGCAGGTAAGGACCCTCTCCCGTGGCCTCTTCTGCTCAGGCTCCAGTGTTAGACGTAAGTCTGTGACCTCATAAGATACCTCCCTCCCTTTGAAGGAAATACTCAGGTTGGTGAGCAAAGCCCAGGTGTGTGATAAGCTCTGTGTGTGTGTGTGTGTGTGTGTGTGTGTGTGTGTGTGTGTGTTTGTTCCTAGTTCCTTAAGGCAGCAAGCTGGGCAAAGAGGGGGAAGCCAGCCGCAAATCACGACGGGGTGAGGGTGTGGTGTTTCCTGGGCAGGGGAAGGCATGAATAGGGATTACCGAGCTGCGGTGACACCCCAGGGGTGGCCCTTCTTGCCACCGTACTCACTCTCTACCTCTCTGCCTGGGAACAGATTTGCGTATTTCTCCGGCTCCAGAGGATCTTCCCTACAGGCTGTGGACTTCGAGAAAGTGATGGGCACTGGGTCTAGAAAAATCTTTACCCCAGCATCCAGCGGAGGGCTTGGGCCGGAGTGGGTGCGTGTTTTGTCTTTTGCTGTACGTGTTGGAAGGGCAGCTCCCAACTGGCTCAAGTAGAAATGCATCGGGTTGCAAAAATGAACAATTTATGGTACAGCTTTAGGCACAGGTGGACAAGCAATGTCTAAGGACCCCCTCTCCCTCTCCATCTCTCAGCTGTTTTCTGCTGGGCTGGCTTCACTCTCGGGCACATTCTCTCTCAGAGTTGACTTCTGGTGGCTCCAGGCTCACCTTCTGAGGCTTAGCAACCCCAGATGGGGGATGGGAAGGAGGTGGTCCTCTGCTCCTCTGCACACAGTTGCTGCAAATATTGTGATGAATTCTCATTGGACAAACTTGGGTCATGTGCTCACCTGTGCACCAATCACTGTGGCCAGGGAAATGGAGTGTTCTGATTGGCCAGACTTAGGTCCTCCACTCTAGGACTCGGGGGTAAGGGTAGGGATGTCTGGAGGTTCACCCCACTGGAACTGTATGGAGTGAAGGTAGGGGACGGAGTGGTTTCTAGGAGGAAAACCAAGGTGCTGTTAGCAGAGGGTGGGTGCTGGGCAGGTGAGGACCAGAGGTGTCACTATCATGCTAGAAATGCTGGCATGACAAACGAGCACAAGCCAGCTGGTGCTGTGAGAATCGGGAGGGTCCAGTGAAGCTGGGGGTGAGGCTCGAGCCCCAGCTCTGCCAGCCACACTCACTGTGATCGTGGCGAGGGCACCTTGGCCTCTCTGGGCCTCAATTTCTCCACCTATAAAATGAGGACCCCTGGAATAGACGATTGCCAGGGTTTCCCCATTCATTCAGTCATTCATTGTTTCCTTTCAGTCCACATTTGTGCAGGGGCTTTGGGAGTTAGCGGGAATTGGGTCCGGATCCCAGCTCGGAGCTTTACTAGCTGCATCAGGCCCGACTGATACCCCTTCTCAGCTGCACTCACTCAGCCGTGTCCTCTGTGGCACTGGACGCTCTGCAGCCTCCGCTTGCCCCCTCCTGCAGGTGGCCTGGGCCGGTTGCTGCAGCCCCGTGGCCTGCTCGGCCTCCAGTGACATAGCCTGAGTTGTGGCCCCTTCTCCCGACATCCTCAGCGGTTATCCAAGCCACCCTGACCGGACTCTTGGTCAGGGAGGGGAGGGCCTCTGGCGCCTCCTCTTCCAGACTCCCGTAAAGAAGCTGCCCTCCCTTGTGGCTGCCCCAAGGCTCTGGTATCAGAACCCAGAAGTGAGGAGCAGCTGGGCCCAACTGTGGCTAATAGCACACAGGAGATGGGACACCCAGTAGATGAAGTTCTTGCCCTTCACCTGCCATGTTTCTCAAAAAGTGGCTTCTGTGGAGGCACCTGAGTGACGTGGAACTCCTGGGTGTGTTTTTCTGAGATCTGGCCAACTCTGTAAGGCGTGTTTTGAAATTGCTTTTCCTCCTCTCCTGCCTCGCAGTCTCTTTTCCTGCATTTTTGTTGCGCCCAATTTTATCTCCAATAAAGCATCAGCATAGAAGTTTTGCCTTAGGCTCTGTTTTCTGGGGGAGCCCAGGCTGTGTGACCCTGAACAATTTACTTAACCTCTCTGAGCTTCAGCTCTCTCATCTCTAAAAGGAAGATAATAATAGAAGCATCTATTAGAAGCCTGTTGTGGTGTTTAATGAGACATCACAGGCAAAGTATTGCGTGTGGCTCAATAAATGATAACTGTCATTAGTGTCATTGCTGTGAGCTAGATGCTGGATGGTATCACGTGACAACATTTATTCAACGCTGAATTTCATGAACATTTATCAAGTGTCAACTCTGTTCCAGGTTCTGGGCTAGTCTTTGCTCCCAAGCTGCTCACAGTCTAGAAAGTGAGACAGAGGAGTAATTGGGCAATGACACTACAGCATTATCGGTGCTTTGGAAGATTCAGGGGCTGTGGTGTGCAGGTCAGGAATGGTAGGGGATAGCTTCTCAGAGGAGTCGATGTTCAAGTTAAGAGCTGAAGGATATGTAGTCGTGATGGATGGTGGGCCAGTGGAGAGCGAAGTGTTCTGGACTGAGGTCGTGGCATGGGAAAAAGTCTGGTGTTAGGAAAAACTTTCCGAAGATTATGTTGGCTCTCGTTACCCAATGTGCACGAATGTGGTCTTTGTCAGGAGCGTGTGGGCTCCAGAGCTGTACTGTTCAATATGGTAACCATAGCCACATATGGCTATTTAGATTTAAATTAATTAAAATGAAATTTAAAATTCAGTTCCTCTGTCGCATTGGCCGCATTTCAAATGCTCCGTAGTCATCTGTGGCTAATGTTGCAGTGCAGACATAAAACATCTCCATCACCGCACAAAGCGCTGTTGGACAGAGCTGTCGGGGAGTCTGAGAACAGGCAGCCAAATCTGGGCAGGCTTCCTGGAGGAGGTGGTAGAAGATGGCAGAGAAGGGGTTCTGGGAAAGTCTCTGGGTGGCACTGTTCTCTATCCTTAGGAAGAGAAAAGCCAGGCCTGGGAATGGAGGTGGGGTATTGGCTCTGGAAACAATGTACAACCTGACACCTCTTTGGTCAGAGTATAATCTCTGGGTGTGTGCTGGCTGGGAGTCACACCTGGGAGGGAGGACACAGGAATGCCAGGGGAATCACCTAAAGAGGGACTAAGCTAGGAAGTCCTGCCTCTTCTGGGGCCAGGAGGACTCTGGGAGTTGTAGTTTGACACCCCTTGAAACTTGACAGGTATAGAAGCATTCGCACTGGGCCTAGGCATCTTGGGGGGAGTAGAGTTCTGGGGGCAGGGCTGGTTAGGGCTGGGAGCACATCTGGGTTTGGGGTTTCTGCAGGGAATGGCAGGAGGAAGGCTGTTTTCTCTCCTTCCATGCTTAAATTCTCAGATAGAGAGGACATGGCAAGGTAGACTAAGTTGGATGCAGAGCTGAGAGACATGGAACACTCAGTTAAACAGAGCCCTCAGCCCACACATTCGAGATGATTGGGATTTGCCCAGGAAAAACAGGAGTTCCCGTAAGGTTAGGGAGGAGAGGTAGCAGATGGACTCCATGAGCTGTTGGTCATTCATGCATTTAACCTGGTATCTTTCTGCACTCAGCCTTCAGTGAGTGTACACTACATGCCAAGCCCTGTGCTGGGCACTGTGAATACGGGAGCTCTAGAGAGGGCAGTCGACCGTAAACAGTGACTCGGCCGGCCTTTGCCCAGCTTAAAGGTGGAGCTAGAGGGAGTCCGACTTTCAACCCGACCATTCTCTGTCTCCTGCCACACAGACATCTCCCTGGGAACGGAAGTTGGGTCCCAGTATTGATCACTGTGCTCAAGCCACCCAGATGATAAAGGACAACGTCGTGGCATCAGACCCCAGGGAGCCTCAAGCTCCCCATTCCTGGTGTGAGTCTTACGGAGACTCAGGCTGCTCCGCGGTGAAAGTGGGGTGGTGACTGTGACTTCACAAGGATGGTTGTGCAGATTCAATGAAACAATGGTGTGTATCTCCTGTAACAGTTCCCTTTCTACACATACACACGCGCGCGTGTGCGCGCGCGAGGTAAGAGAGCTTCCGGTCATTCTGTAGCCACACACTGTGAGGTTTCCCCCTTCTCTAACTTCATTGAGCTGTAACTTAGAATAAATGCACATATAATTTTAGGTCCTTCGACTAGTTAGTTATTCACGCTCCGTATGTTTTCCTAGGAATGTGTCACAAATGCAATTAATCTTTGCAGTTATTGTTCACGATGTCTGCAAACTCCACCAGAGCCTGGTTCTTGCAGGCTTCTTCACCTTGTGTCCCCACTACCCAGCATACAGTGGGTGCTTAATAAAGATCTATGGAATGAAATGAGTAAAGGATGACAAAGCAGGCGTTTTCCGTTCAAGAGCGACTTCCTCCAAGGCTCTCAACTTGCCGCTCAGCCCTCACATCAGCACAATGGCAGAGACCGGCATACAGCAGACGACCGAGCCTAGGGAACTCGGTGGGGCCAGGCCCCCAGCCCTGCGTGCAGTCCCCGGCTCTCCGCAAGAGGGCGCCAGCGCACCGCGCAGGCCTCGCTCGCTCCCGGACAGGCGCTTGCAGCCCCAGCAGTTCAATGGGTGAGACTATACCGAGCGCCTCCTTAGGTCCCCGGCTGCTTTAGTCTCTTGGGGGCGCAGACCCAGCGGTGGGTCGGTGTCCGTTGCAGCGCGTCTTGGTCGGGGTCTGGGGATCGCCCGAGGAACGCGGACAGGGACCATGATCAATATTTCAAGTTAGGTACCGCACATTCGGGAGGTCTGGGACCAGATGGTGGAGACTTCCGGGAGGAGTGTCGGGGAGGACTCGCGACCTCTTATCCTCCCAACCTCCCTTTGGCCCCCTGAGCAGGGGGCAAGAACGGGTCTGAAAAGCCATGCTCCGCCCCAGCGCCCTCCGCGCAGGCGCTGCCAGCCGCGGCTCCCATGGCAACGGGGGCGCTCCCCTACTCAAGGCCCCGCCCCCAGCAGGCTAGGCTGCGCGGGGCCGCTGGCGGCGAGGGCAGGTGCGGCGGGCTGCGGGCAGGTGGCGGCGCAGCGCGGGCTGGCGTTGAAGGCGGCTCCAGGGTAGGTTGCGCGGCGGCCGCAGGGGGTGGGGGCCGGCCATATGCCCCCTGTCCTGGGCTCTCGAAGGGGCTGGCGAGGCGGTGTCTGGCGGTGGCCGCCAAGTTTTTGGTAGGCTGAGGCCCCGTGAGAAAAGTTGGCAAAGTTGGCCAGAAAAGAGGCGGGGATCTCCTCGGGCTCGGGGTCTGCCGGGAGGAGGGAATCCCGATTTGGGAGCCGGAAAATCTGTCTCCCGAGACTTGGGAGTGGATCCCGCGGGAAGATCCCGCACCACCCGGCTGAAGATCCCAGGAGGGGATCGGGCGCCGGCGGCCTGGAGTCCCACTCGCTCCCACCCTGGGGGTGACAGTGGACGGTGATTGGAGACTAGGAAAGAGTATCTCTCTCTAAACCCCAACACTGGTCCAAAGGGAAATGTGGTGGTCGGGAGCTGGAGGAATCGCTGGAGATCTGGGGTACCTAGCCTGGAGCTGCTAGGATCTGGATGTCGGTGTGGGTTGGAGGCCCCGGAGGTGGACACGCGGGGTACCGAGCGAAGCGGAGCCCTAGGCAAAAGGATTCTGCGGGCAGCGGGGGTGGTGGAGAGAATTGCGCCCTGGGCTGTGGGGCACCCGGGCTGTGAATGCGCCCTCCCCGCCTGGTCTGCGCTCTGCTCCACCTGCCTTCCCAGGGCAAAGGTACCTTGATGGGTGTAGGACTCAGTCTCCCCAGCTCCCAGGCGGGCTAGGTTTGTCCCCACCCTGCTGGTGGCGCCGCTTGGGGCTATAGGCGGGGCGCTTGGGAAGGGAAGCAGCGTATATTGACCCCCACCCGAACCTGACCTTTCCACACCCTCCTGGTATATACTTGCCTAGGAGCTGGGGCGCCTCGCCCTGAAACCCTGCTCTGAGTGCCACAGCGGAGCGTGTGACCTCCGCGAGACGCCTAGGTGGTCAGGGCTTCTTGCCGCAGCCCGGAACTTTCTCTAGCCGGGAGCAGCCATTACCTTTGGAAAGAAAAAGGCTATTACCTGTTGCACAAAGAAAGAGCTTCTTCTTTGCAGCTTCTTTGTGACCTTGGGCAAAACACTTAACCTCTCTGAGCCCAGGTCCCCCCACTGGGCAAAATCGGGTGAGGGTGGGGATTACAACCCACCCTCTTATTTGGCTGGCAGGGTTAGTAGGCATGATGGGTAGGAACAGGTAGGGGCTCTGCAACTACTAGTGGGCCCTCACTTGTGGCCCCTCCTTTCCCACATCCAGCCCCTGTGCTTCCTCTGCAGCATCTGAGGGCAGGCTCCAGGAACCCTTGCCCTTTGAAACTGCCGGCTTAGAGAGAGATGCTTAACTTTGTCTTTCTTCCAAAGGGGTTAATTGTTCCTCTGCACCCCCACCCCCCTCCTTGCAGAAAGAAGCTCTGGGGTTTGGCTAATCAGTAACCAGGGCGTTTGGATAAAGCTTCTCCCTTGGCCCAACTTTCCCTTTGCTAATCCATCGAGGCTCCTGGACAAACACGCGTTCACCCCCAGACGCTGGCATCTCAGCCCCGGGACAGTTCCGAGGGAGCTGGGCAGGCACAGCCCAGGTCTTGGTGGTTTGAGGGGAATCCTTTTTAAAGGATTTGCATGCTTGACAAGGGTGCAATTACCTGAGGGAAGTGCTGGGTTTCAGTACGGTGTCTGGGCACGTGACCTGGCTGATTGAGGCGTGTGTGTGTTTGTGTGTGTGTGTGTGTGTGTGTGTCCTACTGTGTGGCCGGCACTATGGAAATGGTATGGCCCGGGGCAGTGGAGGGTCTGCCCTCCTGCCTTTACATTCCAGCTATGGAGCAACCAGCTCCAGTCCCGTGAGGCAGCTGTGCTGGCTCTTGATGTAGGAGGTGCAGCTCTCACCCCAGATTCTGAGGCTGGAGGGGCCTCGTCCCCCTCGGAGGTCCTGGAGGAGGCTGGTTTTTATTCAGGGCTGACCTTGGCAGGAGATTGGAGCAGCCCACTGCCTGGCCCTGAGCATTCCTCTGCTGCCAGCATCCCCTGAGTACACCTCCAACCAACTGAGTAAAAGAACCCCAAAGAGTAGTTTAAATGTTCATTCGTTCGTTCATTCATTCATTCATTCATGCATTCATTCAACGAGTATTTCAAGACACTGGCAATCACATCCTTAAGGGAGGGGTCACGCCTTTGTGAAAAGTGGCAATTGTCTAGATGGGGAGAGTTGTAATGGGAGCAAGGGCTGGTGCCTTCTGGCCTGAGCTGGAGAGAGGTCAGGAGTGGCAGTTTCCTGGAAGGCTTGTAGTGGGAAGAGGGGATGTTAAGGGCAGGAAGAGAAACAGACTGGCCTGGTTGTAGGAGGGAGTGTGGGGTGCTGGCAGGAGATGCTGACAGGGGCCAGCCAGGTCAGCCATTCTCAGGGGTTTGGACTTTGTCCCAGGGCAGTGGGGTGGGGGTGCTGCAGACGTTCTTCTGCAGGAGGGGGGCGAGGTCAGATTTGTGGTCGGGGAAGCTCGCCCTGTTCTTGTGGGAGGCTGGCTGGGGTAGGGTTTGCAAGGAAGCTGAGAGGCCAGTGCAGAGACTGCTAGAAAAATCCAGGTGAGAGGTGACTGTGGACCAGACTTGGAGAGAGACCTGGGTCGGTGTTCTGTGTAGAGAGCCACTCAGTTGAAGAGCCCTTGGAGGCCTAGCCTTTTATCTGGAGAAAGAAACCCCCCAGGGCAGGCGGCTTAATTATTGTAAGTGTTGGTATTTTATTCCTTTCAGCAAACTTTCCTAAGCACTCATTGTCGGCCTGCTCAGGGAGGGGTGCAAACCTCCAGATCCTCAGGGACTCCACACTTCCTGGGTGCAGGGGTAGGGCTCAGTGGTGTGGGAGGTCTGCTCCCGCCAGCCATGGCAGAGAGGGGGTTTGAACTCTCTTCCGCTTTGCAACTTGTGGATATTTGGAGTTAGTGAGGGCGAGTCGAGCAGCCACAAAGGTGGTGAGGGTGAGTCTGGCAGCAGCAGGGATAAACCCAGGGAGGCTTCCAGGAGAAAGCAGGGATGGGAAGGAAGGGGAGCCAGCCAGGGAGATTTGGGGCCATACCCTGGCCCTGCCCCTTCCCAGCTGTGGTCTTGGGCATAATACTTGTTTTGAGACTTGGTTTTCTTCATCTGTAAAATGGGCTCAGGATAGGCTTACTCCCCTCCCTCAAAGGCTTGTCCTGTGAGCTCCGTGAACCAGCGCCTGCAAAGACCAGGCAGTGTCCACACAGCACCGGCTTGTGTTCACTGAGCGACAGGTGTGAGTGTTCTCACAGCCTGTCTTCCAGATGTGTTTCAGGCAGGTGGTCGCTCTCCTGTCCTGTGCATGTGGAGGGGGTGGCCACAAGTGACACTCGACCTGAGTCTTAAAGGAGGAAAAGGAAGAGGCAAGGAGGGGGGAAGGAACATTCCAGGCAGAAAGAGTAGCAGAGGCAGAGCTCGTTTGGAGAATTGCATGTTAATTGATGTACCCAGAATTCTCTTTACATGTCCCTGCTTCTTCCTAAATGCACAGACATCAGGGCTGTTGCAGGTTCTGGTTTGGGACAGAGACGAGGGCAGAGGGAGGATCCTTGTCCAGGAGGTCACATTCCTTCCCATGCTCACCCATCCAGACTATAGGAGCCCCTTCCCTCCTGGAACCTCAGTTTCTTCTTCTGTAAAATGGGATCGTTGGAGAGAATGTGGGTAAAGCACATAAGGTAGCAGACCTACCGCTTTTCACTGAACCCTTTACAGGTGCCTGGCTCTGGCTGAAGCACTTTTTACAATTTTATTTCTTTATGACATTTTGTTCTTTTAAAAATTCTTTATGACGAACCCAGGTGATAGGAGCTTTGGGAACGCTTGATTCTGCAGCTTGTGAAATGGAGGCTCCGCGTGGTCCCCCTGCTCCCTCCCGCTGCACTGCTCAAAATGCTGTCATTTAAACGGAGCTCACAGACTTGGAGCTGAGAGACACATGCGCACACACGCTGTTTTCCTTCGGTTGATGCGTATTTGATCAAGCATCTTATCTGGGCAAGTCGAAAGAGCCCCTGTCCTCAGGAATCCGTGTCCCAGGACTCTGGTCGATGGGAAGGCAAAGTGAGAGGGTTACACGTGACCTGGGGGAAGCAGTTATCACGGCCACCTTTGTTAAGTGCTCAGTTAAAGGACCTTTGAAATGTTCTGTGGACTGGTCTCCATTAAGAATGTGAAATACGCCCTGGCTGGTGTGGCTCAGTGGATTGAGCGCCGGCCTGCGAACCGTAGGGTCACCGCTTGGATTCCCAGTCAGGGCACATGTCTGGGTTGCGGGCTAGGTCTCTAGTTGGGGGTGCATGAGAGGCAACCACACACTAATGTTTCTTTCCCTCTCTTTCTCCCTCCCTAATAAAATCCTCAAAAAGAAAAGAATGTGAAATATATCCCCTAAATATGATTTTTGGGTATTTACATGGCTGAGTCAGATGTGACACACACACACAGTATGTATGTATGTATGTATCTTATATGATGAAAATGACATGTACTGTGTCCCCAAAGTGTGAACTTGGGATGTTTACATCTCCGAGTCAGAAGAGGGGTACACACACACTGTGAAAATAACACGTGACCTACCAAACACTTCAAAGATGGCAAAATGATACTGTATTAAGTGAAAAGTGAGTTTCCCACCCCAGCCCTTGTCACACTCTGCTAATCATCTGAATTATTTTTGCGTCCACTCTGCAGCCAACAGAAGGAATCGAATCTTGGTTCCACTGCTTACTGGCTGTGTGAGTTCGTGCCGGGGGCTTGCCCTTCTGAGCCAGAGTCTCCTGGTCCGTAAATGGGGGTGATAAGGGACCCTGCCTCTGAGGACTGCGGTGAGGAGTAAGCGGGAAGGGAGCGGCGCGTGGTCATTGTCCAGCATGTGCAGGTAGTTGTCAGCCCCCTTGTTACTTGGGGTGGTCTTAGTGGGGTCGTCGCTGCTGCCTCTTTCCCCTCTGGACTCGACACTCCAAACGGCAGGAACCCTATCTGTCTTCACTGCTGTTTCCGCGGTCAATAGTCATGGAATAAACAAGTGAATCAGCACATGTAGACTTAGTCTTTTGATACCAATCATAAAACAATAACTTTCGCACGTAAATCAAGAATAGATGTGGACACCTTCCTGTTTCAGAGTGTGTGGACGTACTCCGCCCTTTTGAAAAGCTGAGCAAATACTCCGCAGCTCCGAGGTGCCAAAGGGGCTCCGAGCGATTGAGCAGACCCCCTGTTGGCTGGCACTGAAGTTTGGTTTTGTGTTTGCTGTGACATGTAGCACTGCCATTTTTGCACGCTCCTTGGAGTCGATCGGAGGGCAGATTTCAGGACAGGGAACTTTATCCCAGGTTGGGGCGAAGCCTGTTTAGAATGTTGATCCAGCCTGCCCAGCTTCCCTCCAGAGTGGCTGTACCTTTCCAACTCCCACAAAGGCTAGAGGGGAGAGAGAGAGGTGGAGGGGGGAGAGAGAAAGAGAGAGAGAGAAACATGGATGTGAGATGGAAATCAGTCGGTTCCCTCCTGTATCCATCCTTACCTGGGACTGAACCCGCAACCTAAGTGTGTGCCGTGACCAGGAACTGAACTCACAACCTTTTGCTATATGGGATGACGCTCCAACCCCTGGAGCCACCTGGCCAGGTTAGAAGGCAGGTGTTTCTAGAGCAGGTGCTTTTCCCTTTTGCTGTGGCTAGGGGGCTGTCTGTTAACGGGTCACTGTCTACCTGTTTCTCTTCCCAGAGCAAGCCTTTCTAGCCAGGGAGGCACAAAGGGCCTCACCCAACCACTCAGCACCCTTGAACCTGAAGCAGCTCCAGACCAGCCAGGAAGAGTCCTGGGAGCTGTATGTTTAAGGGACAGTCACACTGCTCCAAGGTGGGAGCACACAGCAGGCCTCAGGGGGCTCATGGTTATGAGAATCTGCCGGAGGCCATCGAACCTGCGTGCAGGGTTAGAAGTCATGCCTTCATTCACTCTTTTGAGAGTGGATTATCCTGCATCAGTGACGCGGTGCATCCTATGCTGGTTATGGGGAAACTGGGATTCTGCTGGACGCCAGGAGTGGGTTTCTGAAGGAAGTGGGGTCGGGACGTCGAGAGTGTGGAGCACTGCAGGTGTGGCATTCCTGTGTGACCCTGAGCATGTGACTTCACCTCTCTGGGTATTTCCTTTTGATCTTCGTGGTAGAATAAAAATAATAAGTGGAGAGTATTCTGTCCTGGGTACTGTACTCATCATTGTTTTACTTGATTCTCATGTCCCCATTTTACAGATGAGCAGACTGAGGCTCAGGGAGGGAGTTGCATGCTCAGGGTGGCTACTGGGAAGGGGTGATATGGATCCACGCAGCCTGACTGCCGCCCCTGTGCCCTAGACCTCTCTCCGTGGTGGTGAAGCAGGGCAGAGCTGGACTACCCTAGTGTCCCGTCTCATTTGCACCACGTCATTGCTGTGTGACTTTGGGCAAGTGACTTTGCCTCTCTGAGCCTCAGTCCTCAGCTGCAGAAAGAAGATGCTAAGATTTTTCCCTGTGGGATCATTTTGGGATTAGGTGAGTTCACAGCATGTGAAGCTCCCTGAGCCCATCCCCATAAAAAGATCAGCTTAGTGTTTTGGAAAAAAATGTGTAAGTTACACCAAGGAATTGCTTTATAAATCACAATACAAATCTTTCTTGTTGGCGGTACCAGCAGAGACAGTGGCAGTAATTAAAAATAACAACTTGCGCTGATAGGCTGCTCCTTGTATGCCAGTCGCCCTGATGTATGGGTTCATTCATTTGCTCAAACCCTTTCTCAAATACCTTCTTCATCCTAGAAAGACAGGTGCTGGTATTGTTTCCACTTCACAAATGAGGAAACTGAGGCCCCGAAAGGTCGAAGGCATTGATTGCCCAACTAACTTATCAGCTAGTGGCAGGCAGGGGGCCCTGGGGCATGAGTCCTGCCTGTTGGAGACGCAGCTGTATTTTCAAAGGCTCCAGGTCAGGGCTGAGCCTTCCAGCCGACTCTGTTGATATTTCTTTTCTTTTTTGTTTGGCTTCCTCAGTGACGAAAGCCCTTTCTGGGGACCGTCCTGTTTACCCGTGGCCTGGTGTGATGAGGCCCTGCTGGGGGGGAAGGAAACTCGAAGTGTGCTGGGCCTCCCAGCTGAAGGGGGGGAGGCCCGCGGTTCATTGGGTACACTGAGGTCACTCTGAACACACATGGCCCTTCCTGCCCGGACATGAAGCCTGGGCCTCAGTGGGCACTGTGCCCGCTGAGCCCTGCCCAGTGTCCTGGGCTGGGCCGAGGAGTGACTTGGTTGGGGAACTCCCAGAGCCCTTTGGCCTAGGAAGCTGGCCAAGCCTGAGTCTCCCTTTCATTTCAGGCCCTAGTGCTGAAAAACTCTTGTCTCTGATTCTAGACCTGACCCCTGCCTGCCAGGGACTATGCTGGACACATGAGGGGCCTGGGCCATGGGGAGGGAATGGAGAGAGCATCAGAACGGTTCTGGACCAGAAGCCCTGACTGCTGAGTGCTGGAACCAGCTTCTCTGCTGTGTGCCCCTGGGCAAGCCCCTTCCTGTCTCTGCACCCTTCGCACAGGGGGAGGGGGAACTGGGTGAGTGGGCTCCAGAGCCTCTTGTTCCTGCTCCCTAACCCTTCTGGGAAGAGTCCAAACCAGCCGTTTAAAGGTAGAGCCTAGAAAACCACCATCCTCCAAGGGCCTTTGCTAGGGAGGTCTTGTGTGTATATCTTGTCAATCCTCAGAATCGCTCAGGCAGTCGGTATTACTCACCCCCTTTCCAGACGAACAGACTGAGGCTCAGAGACAGAAAGCCCTCCTCGCAGCTTGAGAGGGGCAGCGACGGCGGCTGGAATTGAACTTCTGCCTCCTGGCAGGAACTCACACAATCAGTTCCTGGCTCCCCAACTTGCCCAGAAATACTCTCCCCCGTCAGAACTTCCAGCGCAGAGTGTCCTTTCCTCTCTCAGGTTTGTCGATCATTTTCATTTGTGTTATTTATTAAGCGCCTACTGTGTACCAGGGCCTGAGCCTGGCCCTGGGTGTGTGTCAGAGCTGCCTGGGACACTGAGAGCTCATGCCCTCACAGAGAGAGACGGAGGGGTCACAGAGCAGTGTGCCCAGGGTGGTGATGCAGGGGGCGCTGGGGTGGGTGCCGTGTTCTCCTGGTCCTGCCTTCTGCCAGCCTGGAAGCGGACCTGCTTCCCGGGATGCACCCAGGGCTTGGATGAGACTGGGAAGCTTTGGGAGCCCAAAGACCACCTTCTCCCTGGGGAGGCGAGACATGCCTGGTTACTGTCGGGTGGAACCCCAGACAGGAAGTGATCATGCTTCCGAGGGTGACCTTAATTTCTTTCAGTTCATTGAAAGGAAGAGGGGATGGTCGGAGGCATCCGAAAGCTTTGGAGGAATTTCTGGAATGGCCAGCGTACTGGCTGACCCAGCAGAGCAAGTATGAGCCATCTGCCCTGGCTTTCGGTTGGGGTCAGCTGGGTGTCCGCAGGGGCTCTCTAGGTGTCACCAGTTCCTGCTCTGAGTCCTGAGTCACCCCTAGGAAGGTGGCTCTTCTGCAGACTGCAGCAGCTGCCAGCCACTGAAGTCTGGGTTTGAAGCTGGCAGCGGGGGAGCGCTGTCTGCCTCCTCTTTCCCACCAGCTGTGGGAGTGGCTTCCCCTCAGCCTGGGGGCTTATACTCGTGGAATGGGGGTGCTGGTGCCTGCCTTTCATCCTGGCTGAGGTCACGTGGGCAAACGTTGGGGTGCATGGTGTGGCGATGTGAGATAAAGCTCCCACTGTGTGCATTGGGTGTGCTTGGTGCACCTTTCTGCTGTACCTGGCTGTCACTTCCATGCCTGACACATGGTGGCTCCTTTCGTTTTCCTAATTAATAATTTTGTTCTCTTTTTATCTTTATTGCAATACATTCATATGATAATATATTTCCATTGCTGAGCATTTAGAAATATAGGTAAACAAAAAGGAGACAAGAGTCTTATGATCCCATGTTTAAAGATAACCAGTGCTAATATTTTGGAAGATGACTTTTATACCTGTCAATCACAGCATACATAGGATTGAGAGATGTCAGCCCCACCTCTTGGGGTTCATCCTCAGGTGGCTTGGACTCAGGTCCTGGCTCTGCAACATCCTAGCTGTGCGACCTTGGGCAGGTCGCCCTGAGGACGCCTAGCTGACCCCTCTCTGAGCCTCACTTTCTCCTCTGTTCAGTAAGGGCGCTGAGCTAAGGGTTGGACGAGTTAAAATCAATGAAGTGTTTGGAGAGGTGCCTGGCACACAGCAGATGCCCAGTTCTTACACGTTTTATATGTGTGTATGATTTTTCTTGTTTTGAGTGATGAGCCAGCCCCTTTCTGGGAATGCTGTATCTTACAGCTGGTGGAGCTGGATGTTGGCTGGTGCTAGGGTAGGGGGGTGCCGGACCACCTTCTGGGGCAGGGCCCAGAGGTGCCACTTTTATTCCAGAGGTGGGGGCTGCTCAGAACAGGGGCCTGGTCAGGTAGATGGACCCACAGCAAGCACTTCGGGTGCTCAAGTCCTGATGTTTATCGCTCACGGATGCTTCCTGTCCCCGCCGAGGCCTGGGCGTTCTCCAAGTTAGAGCTGCTGGAGGTCCCAGCGGGCTGGAGGTGGCCCCTGTAAGATGAGCTCCTTGGGCACTCTTCCTCTTCCTCCCTTGGCTGCAGCAGTGGCTTCAGGATGCTCAGCCACTCCTGGGAAGAGTGACAGGATCAGCCGGCCACCGCTAGGAAGGTCTGTAAACTAGGAAGTCACGAGGACTCCAGTGGGGCCCTGGAGGTGCCAGAGAGAGGAAGGGGTTCACGGAGCCTGGTTTTCAGGAGTGAGTCTGGGGTGGGTGATGTTGCCCTTCACTAGCTCTGTGACTGTGGGTAAGTTATAAACCTCGTCCATCCTCCGTGTCCTTGAAATGGGGCTAATAGCAGTAGGTTTCATCTTACAAGGTGGGTGTACCACAACACATAAAGGCTCCTAGCACACCCAGATCCATAATCAGTGCCTTCCCCTCCCCCACCTCCCCCGCTTCTCCATTCATTTATAACAGTAACACTGACTGAGCAGACCCTGTGCTAACTGCTTGCTATGCACCATCTTGTCGAATCCTCGTGATACATTACAGTTCCTGTTAATGATACTCCTGCCTTGCCGTCTGATTCCGCATTGCTTGTGGGTGTGTTTAACCGGGACTTTGCGCTTGAGTGTGTGATGGAACGCCCGGCACACAGTAGGTGATCGAGGAAAGTCAGCCACCATGGTCACTAGGCTTATTTTTGCTGGTGCTACACAGGGCTGTGTGGACGAGGAATAGCCCCTCGCCAGCCCCATGCCTGTAATTGGGAGTGTCTGCCCCGTGAGTCTTCTCCTGGGGCCGACCTTGAAAACCGCTGCCCATCCATGACACCGATACCATGCCAGATCGCCCCCCATGAGGCGGCCCCCAACCCCGTTCATCTGTTTCAGATGCTCTGAAGGATGGCAGCTGAATCTTGGGGTACACCTGGAGTCCTCCAGGCTGAGTGTTGTACAACGTGGTACAACATTTGGGGAGAGCAATCTGGCTGATGTTGTGGGGGGAGGGAGCTGAGGTCCAGAGAGGTGAGGTGGCTGGCTCCTGGCCGTGGAGGAGGGTGGGCTGGACTCCACCCAGAGGCTGTGCTTTGAGGATCCCTCACATCAGTTTGGTGTTTCCCAGACTCCAGTCACTCTCGTTTGAGCTTGGACATTTTTCATATTCGTGTACCACCTGGAGTGTTCTTCGGTCAACCTTTTTCTTGATCTGGACTCACTCTTAAAAAGTAACGGTTTTATTGAGATATAATTTGCATATCATACAAGTTATCCATTGAAAGTATACAGTTCCATTTACGGTGAAAACCCAAACTACCATATGTCGCAGGAATTCCACTTCTGGGTATTTAGCCAAAGAGAATGAAAACAATAGGAAAGATATCTGCACCCCCATGTTCATTGCATCGTCATTTGTACCAGCCGAGAGGCAGACACAACCAAGTATCCGTAGGTGGGTGAGGAGGTGGTACATGTATGCAAGGGAATAGTACTCAGCCATGAAAAAGAATGCACTCTTACCATCTGTGACAACATGATGGACCGAGAAGGTATGACGCTAAACTGAATAAGCCAGAGAAAGACAAATACCATGTGATCTCGCCATATGTAGAATTGTAAAACAGCTCCTAGATACACAGAACAGACAGGTGGTTGGAAGAGGTGGCCGTGGGGGTAGGAGAAGTGGCCGGAGGGGGTCCAAACATTTAGTTATCAAATGAGCCTCTTCGGATGTAGCATGCAGCATGGTGATGACAGGGAATGATACTTTATTGCAGATTTGAAAGTTGCTAAGACGGGAAATCTTAATAATGCTCACGGGAAGAAAAAAGAATTTTGGGAATTATGCAGGGTGAGTAGTATTAACTAGAGTTATCGGGCGGTCATTTCCCAGGGTTTATAAATACCGAGTCAGTACATCCGACACCTGAAACCAGCGTCACGGTCCGTGTGGACCGCGCTTGAATAAAAAATTCGGACACTTGCAGAAGTGCGCAGTAAAAACTGTGTTCAGTGAACGGGCGCACATTTTCAGAGAAACGTACAATGCCGCGGTTTTCGGTGCGCTCACGGAGCTCTGCAGCCTTCGCGGTAACCGAGGTGGGCACGTTTTTGCGGCCACCGTGCTCTGTGGCCGTCAGCAGTCAGTCCCCGTTCCCTCTAACTCCGCCAGTGCTCGGCGACCACGAACCCACTTTCTGCCCCTATGGCTTGTTCTGGGCATTTTATGCGAATGGCATCACACAAGGCTGGTCTTTTGGGACGGCCTTCTTTCACCTCGCAGCACGTTTTCAAGGTCCATCCGTGGCACACCGTGTATCAGGGCGGCAGTCTTTTTCACAGCTGAGTAGTATTCCACTGTGTGGATAGACCACGTGTGGCTCATTTCCTAAAACTTAAAAAACATCAGAGGGTCAGTGGGCTAGTTTGAGCTAATACACGTGGACGTGCCTCACTTACAGTACAGCCTGTTTATCAGTCTGTCACCGTGGCACACACATCCTGTGCTCTGGTGCCCAGGGGACCGCACCTTGTCAGCTAACGGGCCACCCACAAGGGAACTGCTCTGCTGCGCGGTGGTTATCTTAGATGTGTGCGCAGCGAGATGTTTTATGTTCTGTCGGTGAGTGAGAACTGCGTCCTTCTGCTAGAGCGGAGGAGAGATTCCGGTTCCTCCTCGGTTCGGCTCCCACTGCCTCTTCTGAGCAGTGACCTTGCGGTCGTGCTCTGCTTTGACCAGCTTTTGTTGCCCTCGTGCCGGGTGCCCACCCATCGCCCGCTGGGTTGCAGTGTGCGCAAATGCCATCTCTGTAGGTCAACAGTGGTGGGGCACTGCCCTTCCACCGGCTGCAACCTCCGGATGACCCCACCAAGCAGGCAGCATTGATCCTTTTTCCTGATGAGGAAACTGAGCCTCAGAGAGGGCAGTGAATGAGGAAATGCAGGCAGGACAGGGAGAGCTGGGATCCATAGTCCCTGCTCTTTTCATCTGGCCTCCCGTGTCCCTTGGCACTTGGTGTTGACACTGCTGACTCACCGGCAGAGGTTGGGAGCTCTGGCTTATTTGTTCAGCAGCGGGGATGGCCTCACTGCAGCATCCAGTCCCCTGGACTCAGCCTGGGCTCCCTGCATGCCTGCCCCTCGGGAGGTGGCCATGTGGTGGGGCAGCTGGCTGGGGGCCTGAGCAAGCTCACTAATCCCTGGTCTCCAGGTCCCCTGACAGCCTGGCCTCCCTGTCTGCCTCCTGCGCTAGCTTCTCGGGGCTCTTGGCCCTGCTACAGCTGGGGACGCGGAGCCAGGTGCATGCCCCTGGGGAGGATGGCCTCACATTGGCCAGTGCCCTGTCTGCGAGCTGGGCGGCAGATTCCCCAGAGGCGGGCATTGGATCCCGGCCCTAACAAGGCTGTCTGGATTTCTGTGCCTTTCCTTTGGAAGTTTTCCTTTCAGGGGAGGGAACAAAAGACTTGGAGAGGATGAGTGTTTTGTTCAAGGTCACATAGCCAGCTGGGAGCTGAGCCTGAGTGGGACAAGATGTTAGGATTCCTGCTTCCTAATTCATGCCTCTTTCCACTGGACACACTCTCTGCTCCCCCTTCCCTGCCTCTCCCCCTCCCCCCCTTGTTGGAGGGACCTGTCCTTGCTGCACTCACCCCCAGGGCAGAAGTCAGCTGGCTTAGGGGTGCAGGTGCTCTGGGTGGAGCTCAAATACCCACTGGCCACCCGCCCGGCACTCCCATGGGTGACACAGAGCCCACAGGGCAGGTTGTGACGTGAAGATGCTCCAGCACCCAGCACCCCAGTGGGTGGAGGAACAGGTTTGGGCCCTTTTTCCGCTCGTTCCCACATGCTGGAGCCCACCCTGGGCTTGGCCCATGGGCCACCTGCCTCTGGTCAGGCCTGAGTCTGCTGGGCTTGCAGGAAAAATGCCACCTCTGCCTCCCGTCCCTGGGTGGACAGAGCCTTATGGGGACCCTGCCAGTCAGAGGTGGAATCCAGGAAGCTGGGTCCAAGCCTTATTTTTAAAAAAATTTTTATTTTTAAATTGTGGTAAAACATTCATAATATACATTTATCATCTTAACTGTCTTTACGTGTAAAAGTGGCATTACGTACACTCACATTGTTGGGCTACCATCACCACCTCCAGAAGTTCTTGCACAACTGGAACTCGGCCCCTAGTAAACACTGACTCCCCATTTCCCCTCCCCCAGCCCCGGACAACCACCATTCTGCCTCCTGTGTATGTGCCTCACGACAGTGGGATCACACAGTCTTTGTCTTTCTGTGGGTGGCTTATTTCCTTTTTTAAAAAATATATATTTTAAGATTTCATTTATTTATTTTAGAGAGGGGGGAAGGGAGGGAGAAAGATGGAGAGAAACATCAATTGGTTGCCACGCCCCCCAACTGGGGACCTGGCCTGCAACCTGGGCATGTGCCCTGACTCGGAATCGAACTGGCAACCTTCCGGTTCCCAGTCTGGTGCTCAGTCCACTGCGCCACACTAGCCAGGGCATGTTTTATTTCACTTCACATAATATTACCCATGTTGTGGCATGTGTCAGAATTTGCTCGCTCTTTAAGGCTGAGTAATATTCCATTGTGTGGAGATAGCACATTTTTTCCCATTCGTCTGTGGACGGACATGGGCTGCTCTCCCACTGTAGCTGTCGTGGGTGCTGCTATGAACGGGGGTGCGCAGGTGGCTCTGATTTCGCTCCTTTTGTAGACCGGAGAGTGGCTGGGTGAGGTCATTCTGTTTTTAATTATTTCAGGAGCCACCAGACTTTCCCACAGCGTCCGCACCACTTCACATCCCTGCCAGCAGCGCGCAAGGGCTCCAGGTTGTTATTTTCTGTGTTTTATATGTTATTACCTAATACTTTAATACAAGTCGATGTATCATTACTACAAATGGGAAAAACCGGCACCTCTGGCCATAAGTAGAAATTTACTTTAAAAATACAAACCAAGGAGATCAAACAGTGTCATCGGGTTCCCACCAAGTCAGTGCCGCCGGCCCTGCAGACTTTGCTCCCACTTGGTTGAAAAGGGTGGTCAGCAAGCCTTGCGGAAGTGTGAAGGACAGGCTAGCGCCCAGGGGTGACTTTCTCCTGCCTGGGACTCCTTGTGTCTCCCATGAGTCAGGGCTGTGTCACGTCCACCCCTTGGACTGTGTGCCTCCATAAATGCTTCATAAATGCCGAGTCGGCAAGG
This sequence comes from Macrotus californicus, assembly GCA_007922815.1. Taxonomy (NCBI): domain Eukaryota; kingdom Metazoa; phylum Chordata; class Mammalia; order Chiroptera; family Phyllostomidae; genus Macrotus; species Macrotus californicus. Next base: position 89,336 of record VMDR010000024.1, read on the forward strand.
AGGGTGTGTGAGGGAGGAGCTGGGATTGGGGGGGAGAGGGGGAGTGGGCCCCACTGGGCGACGAGGCTGCAATGGCCCTGCCGGTGCCTGGATAACCCGAGTCCAGGGACCCCAGAACCTCAGAGGAATGAAGAGGCTTTATCTCTGGGTTCATTGTGCTGACACAGGTCTCTGCCAAGGTCAGGCCCTTGGTCTGGTACAGAGCCCAGAGGGCACGGGCCTGGCAGCTGGGAGTCAGGAGGGAGAAGGAGGCTCACCTGCAGGGACCAAAGCCTACAGGGTGGGCATCAGCATCTGGCCCCTAGGTCACTCGTGTGGAAGCCAGGCTGGTGCCTGCCTCTTCCTGGTGCGTGGCCTTTGATGAGTCTCTCAACCTCTCTGAGCTTCCCTTGGCGGTCTGTCAAGTTGATTCATTTGGAAGATCCTACTGGTGCCTGCTGTGAGCTCCTTGCTGCAGGGAGCATAGGGCAGGGACCCCTTCTCTCTGGGAGTTTGTGCCTGGAGGGGATACGGACACTGCAGTGGCCCAGGAGGAGCAGGAGACTGGAGAAGGTCTGAAGGATGGACTTTGGCTGATGCTGGGCTTTTTGGAGTGGACTCTAACAAGTGACCAGGACCTTCGTGGCTCAGAACAAAGGAAATGTGTTCTCTCTGGAGGCTCCAAGTCTAAAATCAAGGCCTCAGCAGGGCCCCACCCCTTTGAAGGCTGTAGGGGAGGACCCGTCCTTTCTTCCAGCCTCTGGCAGCTTCTGGCAATCCTTGGTGCTCCGTGGCTTGACTCCGCATATCTGCATCTTCTCCTTTTCTTATAAGGACATCACTCATTGGATTAGGGCCCACCCTAATTAATCCAGTGTGACCTCACCGAGACCTAGTTAATTACATCTACAAAGACCAAAAAGGTGGCATTCCAAGAGTCCAGGTGGACATGATTTTTAGGGGGATGTTATTCAACCCACTACACTGAGGGAGGGCCATTAAAGCTGAGACCTAAAGGACTTGGGGTGGGGTGGGAAGGGGGCGGGGGAGGGTTGTTTCAGGCAGAGGGAACGGCATGTGCGAAGGCTTTCTGGGGGGAGTGCGGCAGAGGCTAGTGTGATGGCAGCAGAACACGCAAGGCGGGCTGGGGCACAGAGCCAGGGAGGGGATGGATTTGATTCTGAGTGCCTCTGGGGGGTTTAAGCAGGGGCATGCTGTGATCGGAGGCCCTTTTGGAAAAAGGTCATTCTAGTATAGACGGGGAGGGGCATGGCAGTGACTGACTCAACCTCGAGCACGTTTACCTCCCTGGAGGGTTTCAATCTTCAGAGCTCTGGCGGGTAGGGAGGGCAGTGCTGATATCCCCTGAGGAACCGGAGGCCCAGAGAGGTTAAGCAGCTTCCCCAGGGGCACAGAGCTAAGATGAAGAGCACTCAGGGCTCTCGCCACTTGCTTCTGTCTCGTGAACCCTTGATGCCCCTGGAGGGGAAGGGCCATGGACCTTGGAAGGTCCATCTTCCGAGGTAGCTGAACAGGGAGCACTGCTTTCACCTCTGCCTGTGCTCTGGGGCTCACCGGCCAAGGGCAGCATCAGCTACGGGACAAGCATTAGGTAGCTTCAGCAACTTGGTGAGGGTGGCCTTAACTGCCTTCCATGGGAGCTTCTGGGGTCCTGCCCATCGGGAACAGAGCTGCAGAGGAGGAAGAGCAGGCAAAGAGCAGTAAACACTGACCTGTTCCGCACTTGGAGGGTTGTGATAACAATCTCAGGCTGGGACCCAGGGGCAACAGCAGGAGAATCACGCCTGTGGTAGAACCTTCGAGCTGAGCTGCTGCTTCTGGGACTTTTGGGTGTTATGTGCACCCAGAAAAGAACTTTCGTCTCGGGAAATAAAAATACCTGTCTGTTCAGACGACACACGGCAAAGCGCGAGCATATCAATGTTCCCCCCACTGGGAATGAAGTCATAAATTAGGTGCCGTCTCCCAGGTATCGAGGACCCTATTATCCTCCGAAGAGACCGGCTTATTGGCTGGGTCGGAAACTCCCAGGGTAGTGCAAGGTCCTGACTTCCTGCTCAGTTTCTGGTCTCGTCCGTTTCCTCTTTGTCTGGGTGCTGAGAGAGAAGGGGAAGGGGAGAGGGAAGAATTTTTCTGAAATGCTGCCGTTCCGTGGAGGATTCTCTGCATTTTAAGAGAACCGTGGGTGCCCCTTCGGGAGAAAGCTGAGCCAGGAGCTGCCGATGGCCTCCCCCACCCTGGCTGCTGGGCTGGATCGTCCTTACCCCCTCACCCAGTGAGGTGGAGAGATGCTGCGTGCATGCGTGCGTGCGTGCGTGTGTGTGTGTGTGTGTGTGTGTGTGTGTTTGGGGGGAGGTGCGTGGAGGAGAGGAGTTAAATTTGGTCCCGGATCTGAGGGCTGGTTTCCTTCCTCTGGAATGAATCACGTCCTCTCTTTAGAGTTCTGGGCTCACAGAGTGAATGTCAAGGCCAGGTTGATGCTGCCGGAGAGACGCCTGCCCAGGGGATGTCAGACCCTTCCTGTGTGGGGGACCCTGGGGGCACCTCAGGGATGACACCTATGGCTTCCCTTTGAGGTTCATTCATTCATTCACCCATTCATTCATTCGCCCATCACAAGCCTAGGTAGTGCCCAGCCCCCTACAGGGTGCGGGTCCTTCTGTTCCTCATCTACTCCCTCTGTTGTCTGGGCACCTGCCTTGGCAGGGCTCACCCGTGGAAGCGACAGACGGGGCCCTGTGCCCTAGGCAGGGTCAGCCATAAAGGACCTGATAGTAACTACGTCTGGTTTTGTGACCACGTCACACCTGCTGACCCCCCCTGTCACAGCACAAGCGGTCGGCGACAGCAGCTAACTAAGCGGGTGTGGCTGTGCCCCATCCAGTTTTATTTATGGGCACTGAAATTTGGTTTTCGTGTGGCCGTGAAATATTACTCTCTCGGTTCCCCCCACAATAATTTGAAAAATGCAAAAGCCGTCCCTGGATCACAGGCCATACAAAAGTCGGTGGTGGGCCGGTCGTGGCTCACGGCCCAGCATGCCGGCCTCTGTGCCAGACAGATAAAACGGCAAGTAAACCAATGAAGTAGGTCGTTCCATCCGTGCACAGGGTCCTGCGGAGAATATCAATGTGGCCGGCAGCGAGACGGGGCGCTGCTGGGCATTGAGAGAAGCCCTTTGAAGAAATGGCATCTAAGCAGAGCACTGAAGGGGGCGGAGGTGGCAGCAGAACAGCGTGGGCACAGGTCCTGAGGTAGGAGGTCGCTGTGGTGTATAGGGTGGGGGGTGGGGGGAGCGGCAAATTCAAAAACAGAAGGGTCTGTGTGGCTGAAGCATAGTGAGTGAAGTGGAGAGAGATGTGTGGTGAGGTCCAGAGATGAGGATACAGTCATTTTATTTTATTTTTTTATGTATTGATTTTGAGAGAGAGAAACATCGATCTGTTGTTCCACTTACTGACGCATTCAATGGTTGAGTCCTGTATGTGCCCTGACTGGGGATCGAACCCATAACCTTGGTGTGCCGGGATGATGCTCTAACCAACCAACCTACCTGACCGGGGTTGGAGCACAAGTCATTTTAGACTTTCATGATGACTTCCCCTCTCTGAGCCTCAGTTTCCCCTCCTGTAAAAGCAAGGATGATACTAGCACCTTCTTCCATTAATGGGACAACACAGAGGTGACTAAGGCAGTGGCTGACACGTGATGCAGGTGGTGACGATAAATGATGTGCGAGATCATGGTGATATCATCTCCTGTCTCAGACCTCCCCTCAGTCTGTGCCTTCTGCGTGGACTCTGCCCCTGCAGGGGTGTGGGCTCCAGAGCAGACCCCGAGGCAGTGTTTTGAGTGCAGGTAGTCCATGTGGGAGGTGGTCCCAGGAAAGACTGCCTTGGGAGGGGCAAAGTGGGACCCAGGAGGGAAGGAGGCCACCGCTGGGTGTGCTCCCAACCAGGCTGCCTCTGGTTCAGGCTCAGCCCCATGGGGGCCTCCAGGATGGCGTAGAACTCACCTCCCCGAGAGGTGGGAAGCCGGGGTATTTCGGAAACAGTTGGAGTGTGCAGGGTGGTGGGCGGGGAATGGACAGTGTCTGTTGCACTCAGGTTTTGTGTCTGCCAGACCTAGCTCAGGGGTCTCCGCTGCCGGAAGCCTTTCCCACACTCCTCCCTCAGCCCCCAGGCAGCCCCCATCTGAGTGCTTTAGGGCTTCCTGCTGTAATTCCTCCTGGGTCTAGGTGGGACCCCATCTTGTTCAGGTCTGTATCCACAGGGCTTGGCATGTAGTGTGAGTGCTGGGGCAACACCCGGTGATGATGAGTGAGGGGCAGTCGGGGGGACCCCAGTCCTGGAGCACAGACAGTTCTGGGGTGGCAGGTGAGTGACGGGTGTCCTCATCTAGGGAGGGTGAGTGCTGGGAGGCCGTGTACGAGGGCTGTGTATTCGAGCCCCCCGGCTCCCAGACCCGTGCTTCTCACCCCGGGGCAATCTCCCTTCCAGTTCTCAGAAAATGCCCACGTCAGGCCCCCACATGCGGAAATTCTTGTTCAGTCCAGCACTGCATATGGCTGTGTCGATCCAGCTCCTCCAGCTTGGAATGGTGAAGACCTCTGTTAGTTTCCTGGGGCTGATGTGATGCACTGTCCCAACCCCCGGTGCCTAAAACAGCAGTGCGTTCTCTCCTCATTCTGGAGGTCAGAGTTCGCAACCAGGGTCACTGAGCAGAGACCGAGGTGCCGGGCCCTGCAGAGGCCCGGTGGGGAGAATCCACTTCCTTGGCATTTCTAGCTCCTGGAAGCACATTCCTGAGGCCCCTTCTTCCACCTCCAGTATTTAGCATCTCCAAGTGTCTCTCTGCTGAGGTTGCCACTTTGCCTTTTTTCTTCCATAGTCTCCACCTAGATCATCTGGGATGGCCCCTGCTTCTCCAGATCCTCATCGTGAGCACGTCTGCAAAGACCCCTTTGCCGTGGATGGTAGCAGGGCTCACGCACCCAGGAATGAGGAATGGGGTGTTTTTTGGAGGTGCTATTCGGTGTCATGCTCTGGGTCCTGGGAACACATCTGAGCCCCCAGCCAGCACGGGCACGCCTAGAAGTGGTCTCATAGCCTCCTGCAAAGGTGGGCTTGGTTTTTCCTGCTTTACAAGTGGGGAAACTGAGGCACGGGGTGGGGAGAGTGGTTTCTGAAGCCAAGCCTGGATTTGAGCCTTACAGTCTCTGAACCCGGAGTTATGGATGCCTTTGCTCCACACCCTCCAGGAAGGGGGGGCATGCTGCAGCCAGAGGCAGGTGTTCCAGGCTGTCCCTGCCCTGCCGGGTTCCAGCTGTAGGTCGCAGGACCATGGGAGCTCCTGCCCGGCCCCAGTCCCGGAACTGGGTGCACGCCTGTTATTTTTAGGGTGTCTGTTCTGACTCCCCGTCAGTGGGAAGGATTCCCATTTCTGCTTCATAGGATCCTTTGGGAAGAAAGTCACTATTTATATTAGTTCTTCGATAATGGGCTTCGGGGCAATTTAAGTCACCTGAGAAGGGCCCTTGGGGATCACACCGGAAGACAGGGAGGGAAAGGGGAGCCTTCCCTGCACCGCGTCCTACACCGGGGCCTTCCCTGTCCGTCTGGGCTCAGCATCATCATACCTGTTTTACAGGCAAGGAAAGCTGAGGCTGGGGAGGGGCGTTGACCTATCTAAGTTCATGCAACTAGGATGTGGTGAAGTCTGGATTCGAACCCAGGTCTCTGACTCCCTGTGCTTTGTACTGGTGTTGAATTAGCAGGCCAGCCAGCTCACTCACTGCTTCTGCGTGGTGGGCGTTTTGAATTGATCTTTTTGGAATTCCCTTCGGTTCTGATTTCCCCTACCTTTGTGTGGTGGTGGTGATGGGGTGGGTAGTTCATACACTTTCTTTCCCCCTTATACTTGGTCCTTCAGCCAGTCCTGTCACCTGTGTCTGAAGCCACATGGTCTCTCCTCCCCATCCCCATGGCCACCTGACGGGCCCAGGTCATAGGGACGGCCATCTCCCACCTGGGAGGCAGCAAGGGGCTCCCGCCCTCCTGTGTGTTTACTCTCCACTGGGTGCCCCGGGTGAGATTCCAGACTGGTCACAGCCTCGCTAAAGCCCTCCAGCGACTTCTGGAATGTTCTTTTTCAGCTCAGACGTCACCTCTTGAGAACGCCCTCCCCACCCTCCCAGGCCGGACTCACACTCACACGCACCCTGCTTTATTGCCTTTGCACACCTGCTGGGCTCAGACGCGCTTTTGTCCCTTTGTTTACTGGAAGCTCCACCTTCCAGAGCGGGGACCCCATCCGTTGGCTTTGTGGCTGTGTCCCCAGTGCTCAGAGCAGGGCCTGGCACATCACAGAGGCTAAATTAATGCACATTTGTCGAGTGAATGGCCTTGGTGAGGAGGTCCAGGTTCAAGTGTGGACCTCGCCACTGCTTCCTGGACGTCCCTGGGCAACTCAGGGCCTCTCTCTCGGGCCCAGTCTTCTCGCGAGTGTAATGAGGGAGTTTGGGCTGCGTGCTCTTTAAGATGGAAGATTCTGGACTTCTAGGCCCCAGGAATCCAGGGCTGGTCAGGGCTCTGGGGGGACGCCCTGGCTGGAGGCGCGAGTGTGGGAGGAAGGCTAACCCTGAGCCACCGGAAAGGGAGGGTCCCTGGGTGGGGAGGAAACTATTTGGGATGGGTTCCTAGCAAGGGCTCCAGAGCCCCCCCCCCCCCCCCCCCCCCCCCCCCCCCCCCCCCCGAGAAAACCCTTGCTGTTGTCTTAGCTGCAGTGTTGGCACCGGGAGGGCGGGGGGTGGGGAAGAACATCCCCCCACTCGAGACCTCTGCCAAAGGTCCTTTGTTTATTTGAGATTTGGACAAAAAAAAAACAAAACCATCAAACCCGGTCTTCTTAAAATACAGCTCCAGAACACTCATTAGGGTGTGGGGATCTGGACAGAAGAAGGCAGGGAGCTTTTCTCGGTCTTTGTTAAATATCCGCCCCCCCAAAAAATCTCTATCAAGCATTATAAATGCCCGACTGCAGGAGGAAGACATACATCCAGAAGCCGGCACCCCTGGGGAGTGCTGTGAAATCCTGGGCAGGGAGGGGGCTTGTATTTGGGGGGAGGCCTTTGTTTTTCATGCAGATGGATTAGGCTGATTACCATTTTTTGCGGGGTGGGGAGAGCGAAACCCCAGGTGTATGCAGCTTTGCAGTTTCCTTTTGTCACTCAGCCTCACACTGTGAAGGCTTTCTCCCATCACCCGGGTTTGTAAACTTCGTTTGGGACAAGTGTGTAAAATTGCCACAGAGTCGAGTGCTGGCAGTCGGTTGAACGGGTCGGGGCCGTTGGACACTTGGATTGTTTCCTGTGTCCCAGCCCATCTCTGCAGCCACGCGGCCCTGGTGTCCTCCGCCCCTGGGCCCCAGCTGTGCACTCCCAGTTCCCGCCCTGCTCTCCTGCCCCAGGACCTTTGCACAGGCTGTTCTGCTGCCTCCCTCTCTGTTGTACCTTCTCGACGTTGTACCTTGCCGCGGTTTGGTTTGAAGGGTTTCTTGGGCTCCTCTTTGAGTTCTGCCACATCTCTCGTTAGTCCAGACGGTGAGCTCCCTGAGGCCAGGGGTGTCACCTAACTGCCATTCGCTGCTGGAACCCAGAGCCTGTTTTCAGGTGTCCGGAAGGTGTCGGGGGGCTGTTCAGTTTAATGCCTCATAGATGCTCATTCTTGTGTTGGGAACACGGGGCCTTGGTTTCCCGTGTTCTAACTGGTGGAGCGAGGAGAGTATGTGTTGTTATGTGATGGAGTGGGAATTAAATTTTTATGTCAGCCCCCAAAGCCTGAGAAAAGGGCACCCACGACACCCACGGACACATGGCGTCCCACGCTGCTCCTCCCCTGGCACACGGCACATACATGGACCACACAGGGATGGCAGGTACCATGGTGATGCACAGATGCCTTCGCTGAGCGGTCACTACGAGCCAGGCCCTGTGCGAGTGTTCTTCGTGCCTTGTCCCCTTAGTCCTCGCGGCCAGCCCCCGAGGGACGCTGCTACTGTCCCTGCTCTACAGATGAGGAAACTGAGGCTTGGAAAGAATCCCACGGGCTCTAAGTGGCTAAGGCAGAATGGAAACCCAGGCGGGATGGTTCCAGAGTCTGAGCTCTTAACTATCGTCCTGCCCCAGTGCATGCACATGCACGCCTGTGTGCACACAAGCGATAACTCAGGCTCACGGCTGCACACGGCTGACACACTCCCATGCTGCCCACTCCCTGTCCCTCACAGTTACCTGGCTGGCCCTCTCCCTCCATCCCCCCATTCACAACCACCAGCCTGCCTGATGAGGTGGCGGTGGGGAGTCCAGAAAGCCTTCCTGGAGGAAGAGGCATCCGATCAAGGCAGTGTTGCTGCATTAACACACGTGGGTACTGACATCACTCAGGAAAAAGAAAAAGTGATTGGCAGTTCCCAGCAGGTCTCTTCCCCATTCAGAGGTGGGATTTGTACAGATTCTGACTGCTCCCCACCTATTAAAGCAAACTGAGATCTCCAGGGTGAGTGGAGACCCACAGCCCCCTGGGCACCACTCCCCACCGTCACAGGCAGAGCTGCTCCGTGAACATTTGTACCATTCACTGTCATACCTGAGCTTGTCCCCAGGCACCCCACACCCCAAACCAGCACCTCCAAGTATACACATACCTTGTACCCACCCAGCCACCTGGGAGCCTGTTCCCTGGACCCGAGCATGTGTGTGCAAACCCACCCCCACACACACACATGCCAGCCATGTGCACATGCCAGCAGCAGCCCTGCATTGCTGTAGTGGACATGGGCTGTAGAATGTTCAGCCTCCAACCCAGCCCCAGCATGAACAGGCCACCTCTAGGTGTCAACAGGCACGGCACAGCAGGTGCCAGCCTGTGCCCTGGCCTTGCCCTTCTTTGAGAAGGGTGGGCAGCTTCACGCGTGCTGGCCTTGGCTCCAGCGGTTGCCTGGATGCCAGGTACTTCCTCCTCATCAGTCGGAAGGGCCTGGCATTGGTGGGTGTGCCAGGGCCGCAGAACCCCACCCCCCACCCCCACACACTCCCCCGTGGGCTCCACCGAATGGCCTTGCAGCAGAGCTGGCCCGGCAGCACCTGTCAATCAGGCTTGACCCGGGGACCTGCCTCTGTGTGGTTTCGGGATTGCCCCCTCTCTTCGCTCTTGCCAGTCCAGCTGAGTGGGTCAGCCTTTTGGCCCCTGGAATTTGACAACATGAATGACCTCAGATGAGGCACTTAATCTCCTTAAGCCTCAGTTTCCTCCTTTCTCCAGTGGGAAAATAACAATTCCGGTCACGACAGGGTGCTGGTGAAGAATCGAGGGGATCACCTCTGTCCAGAGTTTATTTCAGAGCTGCCTGGCAACGGGAATTGGAAGCTTTGTGTTTGGGGTTATTTCCGCCTGTGTGGGAGGTCAGGACCTGGGTTTGCCCTGGCCACTCATCTGCTCACATCTCCGCCTGTCCCCAGAGGGCATGGCCACATCACATCAGCGTTTTTGGATGTGGGTCTGGTGGACCCCTCCCCGTCCTCCACAGAGCGGGCAGGGCATGATTCATGCCTGAGCTGGCAGACACCACCCTTGGCATCAGTGGCCTGGCTCACAGCTAATCTCCCGAGAGGCTGTCTCCCAGGTTTGGGGATGTTGCCTGTGGGGGTGAGGGTGGGGCCGGGGCTTGGACCCTGCCAGAGCTGAGTTGCCCCTGAAGAGCTGGATGCTTTTTTTTTAATGCTCACTTGAGGATATGTTTATTGATTTGAGAGAGGGACACTGATGTGAGAGCGAGACACTGATCGGTTGTCTCCCATTTTGCGCCCCAATTGGGGATTGAACCTGCAACTGAGTATGTGCCCTGACCAGGGACCAAACTTGGAACTTTGTGGTGCATGGGGTGACACTCCAACCAACTGAGCCACCCTGAATCCAGGGCAAGAGCTGGATTCTTTAAGGATGCCATGCTTGGGTCTCTGCCAGGTGACAAAATTCTTCATCTGCAGGGTTCATGTTGTAGCTCTAGGCTCTGGGCCTTAGTGCGGGACAGGGACCCAGACTGGGGGAACACACCTACTGTGTGCTCGCGAAATCTTGTGTTTGTGATCACTGCCCTGCCACACCCAGTGCTGGCCCTGTCTTACAGCTGTATCCTGGCTCCCTATCCAGTGCCTGGTGCGTAGCAGGAGACCAGTAAACATGGAATCAATTAATAAATGGTGCCAAGCGCTTTTACATGGACCATATGCCACTTTTGGAACTAGAAAGGATTGTTAACCCACTCGGCAGATAAAAGAACAGAGGCTAAGGAAGGGGAGAAACTTGCCTAAGCTCATAAAGGCGGGAGGCGAATTTGGGTCAGAGTGTGAGGAACCGCTACCCAAGGCTCTCTTCTGACTCAGACGCCCACATGCCAGGGGCTGATCTCAAAGCACCTCCCTCTGCCTCTCCCGGTACCTGCCTCGAAGCCAGCAATTCTCACCTGGACACGCAGGATGGAGGATGCCGACATGTGAGATGCCCTCCCCTGGGACTTGGGGACTCAGTGAGGCTCCTGGCAGGCAGGTGGTAACTCCACCCTCCCCCACTCAGAAAAGCAGATCAGAATGCCAGGGCGACAGGGAGAGGACGGTGGTTCTGGGGGAGCCCCAGATGCACTGTCACAGGTGGCCTTGGAGCCTTGTGCGGTCTGGTCCGTGCCCTCTCTCCAGGCCCAGCCCCTGCCACTTCCCTGTACTCCCCTCCTGCCAGGCTGGCAGCAGTTTTCATTCCATCAGTCCCCTGAGCTCTTTTCTTTTCTTTTTTATTTTTTTTCTTTTCTTTTCTTTTTTTAACCCTAGACCTCATGGCCTTTCCTTGGCTGGCTCCCTCTGATCCTTTAGGTCATTCAGCTGAAATGTCACCTCCTCCGGGAAGCCTTCTGTGATCACCCAATCCATGGGGCCCAACTGTAATTCACATCACAGACCAGTTGCCTTCACCTGCCTTGTCGCATGCTGCCATCTTTGTTCTGGCCTGTTGCCTTATCCATTCCCTGTCTTTTCCACTCCCTGACTCTAAACGATATGTAAACAGAGACCCCAACTGTTGAGGCTATCAGTAGCTCCCCATCACTGAACACAGGGGGCTGATATGTAGTGAGTCAATGACTCTTTTGAATAAACTGCAACCTTAAAAAATGGAGCCAGCACAGGCATTGCTGGACGTCACTGGACTCGGTGGTCAGTGTGTGGCAGACCCATTTCTCAGTGGGGCGTCTCTTCACTGTGTCGGAACACCTGGGGGGAGAATGGGTGTGCAAACTGAGCCAGTGATTCTAGGAAAAAGGAGTGTCTTGGGTTGGGCTCCCCAAGAAGCAGAGCCTGAGTCAAGGGTGCCAGGGCAAGTGGTTTATTTGGGCGGTGGTACACCGTTAGGGGTGCTGATGAGCAGGTGTCCTCTGGGGGCCTGGGGGTGGGGCTGTGGAACACACCTCTCAGTTGTCCCACCAGCAGGAGGAAGATGCCCACCTGTGCCAGGAGGGTTTGGGCGGGGCTCTGCCAGCATCTGCCACACATGGGGCAGCCTCTGCCCCTGGTGGCTCAAGGGGGTGAGCACTGCTGCCTCCTGCAGGCAGACAGCGACTGTGGCTCAGCCGGACCAGAGCTCAGGGGCTGTGACCAGGGAGAGGTCACCTGTGCCTGCTTTGCCTGAGATCTGGGGCTGTCCGAATGCAATTGTAACTTTGGGCATAAAAGGATCTCTGAAGTTGGAGAGGTCATTTTCTTGGGTTCACTTTCTGAGGAGAAACTTTATAACAAGCAGAGCCCCTGCATACTGAGTACCTGCTGTATACACTTTTCAGGCCTCTTCAGTTCCTTGTGTCCTTTGGGATGCCAGGCATAGCCTGTCCCTCCTCCTGTTCCGTTCCTTTTCCCTGCACACATGCAGAAGCTGACCTGTGGTATAATTCCACAGGTTCCCGCCCCATCCCTGCCTCTCTAAACGATCAATAATGATACTGCTGATGAGGACAGGACTTGAGGCATGTGGTGACCACGAGCGGTGTGCTAAGCACTTCCTATACTTCATCTTTAGTCCTCACAAAAGCACTCTATACCCTCACAGGTGGAGCTAAGGCTCAGAGAGGTGCACTGACCTGCCTAAGGTCACACAGCTGGCAGAGGTCTAGATGGGGTTGGACGCTGGAAGTCCATGCTCTGCACAGTCATACAGAAGGACACAGACAGGGCTAGGGACCAGCGGCTCCTGGCCGCCAGTCCTGCATGTTGTCCCCCAAACACGGCGTCCTCTTAGCTCTTAATACCTGGTGATTATGCTGGCAAAATGAGGGCCTGCGAGAACCGAGAGCAGGCGGTGTTTACGTGAAGTTAGGAGATTGCATAGTGTTTTCTGTAACCTGGCCGGGTAAGTTGCCTGCAGGGGAAGGGCTTGGGATGACTCAGGAGGAACTGACCCCCGTCTGCTCAGGTGGCATTTCCGCGTGGATGATCGGGCAGGATGTCTCTGTGGAGCCCTCTCTGCATTCACGCGCTGGCACGGACACATTCAGAAAAAAAGAGAAGGTGACTGGCAGTTTCCCGCAGGCCTTTCCCATTCAAGGGCGGAATTCCTATAGATCCTGACCCCCTTCCGGTTGAAGCAAACGGAGAGGCAGAGCTCCCGGGTAGGTGGAGCCAGGAGAGGGGGGTGGGGCGGGTTTGGCCAGAGGCCCTGGGGGTGGGCAGATCCTGCAGTGACCCGTGAGGGGTGTGGCCTTGTTTCACAAGTCCCTCGAGGCCATCGGAAATTTTGGGTTTTCGTAGGCATAACTTACATATAGGAAAGCACACAAACCTTACGTGTAAACATCCATGTTTGCATATGTACAGAGCATGTGACCACCCCCCCATAATCAGGATACAGAACATTCCCAGGCCCCCAGAAAGCTTCCTTGTAGTCTCCTAGTCAGCGACCCCCAAACTGACCTGGTCTACCTTGGGTCCCCATAGACAGCTCTACCTATTTCCTGAGCTCCGTGTAGGCGAAGTTTCGCAGGACGTGCGCATTGGGGTCCTTGTTTTGCTCGCGTGGTGTCTGTGATGCTGAGCCACAGACACTATGTGTGCGTGGTTTTTGTGTGCGTGCTGGTGGTGCGGGAACAGGTAACAGTTTGTTTTTTCACGGCTGTCTTGTACTCCACCGCGGGAGTGCGCCACATCTTGGCCGGCTGGCCGCCGATGCGCGGGTCGGGGCTCCGGGTTTCGGCCATTCCACCCGCACGAAGCTGTCGCGAGCGTTCGCGCACGCGTGTTTTGCGGACGCAGGCTCCCGTGCCTGTTGGCCAAAGGCTCAGGGAGGGAACTGCAGGGTCAGGGGTTAGGTGTGGGTCCGCTCCAGGAGTTGCCGCCGGGCAGCCCGTTGAAGGGTTTGCGCCCGATGAAAACCAGATCCGCACCCCTGTCGGCGCTGGCGCACGTCAGTGTTTGTCACTTTGGTCACTACGGCAGACGTGGGGTCACGCCTCGCTGCGTGCTTTCCTGATGACCAGCGAAGGTGAGCGTCTTGTCGTGTGCTGAGTGAGCATTTGGAGATTTGTTTCTGTGCGCGTGCAAAGTGCCTATTCAAGCCCTTTAGTCTTAAAAAAACAAGCAAATAAACAAAAAAACCCAGCGAGATTGTCTTTTTCTTATTGGTTTGGAGTTTTTATGTATTTTGGACAGAGCCCTTGGTGAGCTCTGTGTGTGGGTGTGTGCAACATGTACACATGTATGTGCACACATAAAACATAGTGTTTTAGAGTGTTACACATTACATCTGTGAATATAATGCCCATGTGTACCACGTGTTAGGTAGGTTGTATACAATATTTTACCCCAGTCCAGGTCTTGCCTTTCCCGTCTCTCGGTGCTGTCTTATGATGAATAGAAGTTTCGCTTGATTTTGTTAGGATCAGTTTATCCCATGCTTTTTTCTAGAAGCTTTGCTGCTTTACCTCACTGGAAGGTTTCTGTGTAGGGGGTGAAGTGTTCCAATTGACCTTCTGGAAAGGTCACACCCGCTCCAGCCTGCGGGAGGCCAGGAAGGAGGCGGTGCGGTCAGTGGTCAGGCTAGAGGGGGCTGGTCTGGCCTGGGGGAGAGAGGTTGGCTCCCAGAGCTGTTGCAGAGAAGTGGGGGGGGGTGCAGAGAGATGGGAGAGGCAGATTGAATAGGACTGGATGCGGGTCACGGTCTCTCAGCAACCTTAGGGCACTTTCTATCTTAAAAAATGCTGACCCGTGAGTCCTTGGACTGGACCGACTGGCCAGGCCGGTCTGGCCTTGCTCCGAGCTGGGCAGGTGCGAGCTGCTGGTAGTTTTCAGGCAGTGTGTGGTCATGTTGGCAGCCCACGCAGGGTCCCTGTGGCTGGGGGAGTCCGTGCTCATGGAACCCTTGGGCAAAGCATTCTTTATTTTCATACAGATAAGTATGCACTGCATTTATGCGACACAAATAAGTCTATGTTATAAATATATAATAGTAAGCATTATGGTACATGAATTATAAAAGTATACAATACATATAAAGATGTCAAGTATTTACTAACACCTGTAAATACATACAGAACACATAGTGTATGTATATACGTCTTATATAAAAAACCCCATCATGAATCAGGGTCCCCAAGTTCTAGTCGTAATTCCGACTGGGCTGGGAAACCTTCTCTGACCCAGGTCACCTGGGATCTCCCCTTTCCCAGTGTCCGGCCCCGAAACCCAGGCAGGGTCATCTCCTTTCTGGGGTCGGTACTTGTCATGGAGGTGCCCTAGTTTAATGATACAGGAAAAAAAATCACTGGGAGATTTCCCCCCAACACCTAGGGAATGCTGGGGGAACTGGCTGTCAGCGTGGGCTGAGGGAGGCGGGGCTGCTCCTGGTCCCCATTGGTGGCCACCGGGCAGGGATGCTGAGCTCCCAGGCGTATTCAGTCGGGCTCCCCCAGGAGCATGGGTGGTTCTTTAGGGGAGGTGACCCCAGGAAACACCATTGGGCGAGTGTGGAGGTGAGATGTGGAAGGCAGGCTGCTGGCGGTGCGGGAACAGGTAACAGGATGGTGCTGATTGAGAGGGAGGTTGCTGTGGGAATGCTGTGCCAGGTTCCTCGGGCCGTGTTTGGAGGAGGGCTGCCCTGCGGGCACTGACCTGCCACATGGGGGCCGGGAGTCACAGTCCCCCTCAGCAAGCAGCCTTGGGCATGTAGCCCTGAGAACTGAGTGCCCCCCCCTGCCCCCCGCCCCACCGAGGTGCCTGCAGGGCCCTCCTCAAGAAAAGCTTGGACTCGCTGACATTTGTGTTCTGTCCAGAAATTCAGCCTGTTCTACTTTGTGCTTCCACTTAGCCTTTTAAAAGCTTTTCTTTATTACAAACACGTCCATTTTATCAGAAGGCGGCCCAGTAGAGGAGTTGAGAGGGTGGGCTTTTGATTTCAGTGTCTCTGAGCTCAGTTTCCTCATCAGAGAAAGGGGGTAAACTGTCCCCTGCCCTCAGAGGCTGCCGGGAGCTAGGAGGTTTTGCTTGCTAAGTGTTTCACAGGAGGCAGGCTGTAGGTTCACTAAATAGAAGCTACTTTGTTGCCATAAAAAAAGGAAATACTTTGTTGTTATTATTATTGTAAAAAAGTTTTAAATGATAACCAAGCAAAAAGATTAAAATCACCTGTAGTCTCATCTTCCCCTCCTAAGAGTTAACCCCTCTGGACATTTCCTGTCTATTCTTCTGACACTGTCCCTAAGTAGCCATATGCTCATATTTATATGCCCATCCACATCGTCCGTGTAAAATGAGAAATGGGATCGTGATGGTCCATATTGCACCTAAATGCTTCACATGTTAGCTCTTATTTATGTGGCTAGGTAATACATTCACAAGATTCAGAATGGAAGGTTACCAACATGTAGACAGTGAGAAATCTCCCTGCCATCTCTGCCCCCCCCCACTCCACCCATGTCCCTGCCCCGCCAGGGAAGGAGTTTAAAATTTATTTTCAACTGTATTTCCCTGCTGAAATTCTTTAACTGCCGTTAAATAAAAGTGTAAAACTTTGATTGTATTCTTTATGTATCACTCAGTGAATCCCAAAAGAATTCCTTGTAAGTGGTGACGGTCACGTCGGAAATTGAACCCTAGTGCCCTCCTGCACATGTTGCAGACGTCTGGCCCTGTAGTCAGAGATCTTGTCAGTGCCCTGTGTTCCGGCTGATAATAACCATGGACTTGGGGGCCGAGGGGCCGGGGCTGACCGCTCGGACATGTGGCACTCCTCCGCTCAAACCACAAGTACTCTGTGCCCTGAATGAGTGGCTTCATTTCTGGGGCCTCCGTTATGCGGAGCCTTTCATTAGCCAGAGCTGGTCCTCTACCCACCTGTGTTTAAGGCAGAGGGACAGAGAGGTCAGAATACACTGTCCTCCGTGCTGCTACAGGTCATGACTCTCTGCAACAGGTGAGCAATCTCTGGTTTCGTTAAATCAAGTTGGGCCAGCCAGCCCTGTGGCCGGTGCGCCCTGCGTTGGGAAAGCTGAGAGATCCAGGGACTGAGTGCCACTGGCCCCTTCCCGCCCGTGCGACTGTCTCTCTGAGCCTTAGTCTATACGTCTGTGTATCGGGACGGTGCCCTGTTGCCTGGTAGAGCTCTCCACGCTGTCTGTAAGTTACCAAGCCTCACGAGCCTGTTGGTTCCTTAAAATGGGACTAGTAGGGCTGGGGCTCTGACTTTAAATTGCTATTTAATTTTAATTAATTGACATTTAAGTTTCGTAAGTACATGGAAAGTGCAGGACCAGTATGTATCTTTCAGGATTTGATGCTGTGGGAGGGGGAATGGGTGGTGAAGGCCTCTGGTGGCCCTGGGGGGACTGACCCAGAGAACTCCATGGAGGTGTGAACTTTGAGGTTAGGCAGCCATTCAGTGCCATGCTGTCTCCTCCAGGAAGCCCCCCTCACCTTCCTTCCTTCCCAGCCAGGTTGAGCTCTGTATGATGTTCCTATTGCTATTGTAACAAATCAAATACAGGTTTCTTCCCTTATAGTTCTGGAGGTCAGAAGTCTGATGTGGGTGTCTGGGGTGTGTTCCTTCTGAGGGCCCTAGGGGAGAACTCACTTCCCAGCCCTTTCCAGCTTCTGGAGGCTGCCGTATCCCTGGGCAGTGGCCCACATCACTCTGGGCTCTGCAGCCTCATCTTGTTTTCTGTCTCTGACCCTCTTATAAGCACTCTTTTGATGACACTGGGCCCCAAGGATAATCCAGGATAATCTTCCCCTAGAGCCTTCCCTCTCTCACACCTGTAAAGGCCTTTTGCTGGTAGGGTAACAGAGTCATGGGTTTTGGGGGTGAGGACCCAGGCCTCTTTGGGGGGCATTATTCTGTCTACAGTGAGCTATTTGTCCTGGGGGTCTCAGTGTCACCTCCCTGCTGCGGTTACCTAAATCCATGGCCACATCCTCTTCCCCAGACTGTGCTGTAGCAACAGACAGGGCTCTACCTCAAAACTTTCCTGGAAACCTGCTCAGAGCCAGGCCGGGCTGTCCCTGTGCCAGGTGGTCGGGGTGAATGACAAGATGGCAAAGCCCCTATACTCTGGGGACAGCTTGAGCGGAATCCCAGGTCAGCTAACTAACTAAGCGACTGGCCTCAGATAATCTCTTTGCCTTTTTAAACCTCAGTTTACCTGCCTCTAAAACGGGGACAATATAATATTATCAGCCCCAGAAGGTCATTTGTTGAACTGATTAAAAGAAATGTTTAATTTCTTGAAAAGAAATTAATTTCTTCAATGAGTTAAATTAAACTGATTTAAATTACATTAATTAAATGTAGAGCTCCTGACACAGTGCCCAGCCCATGGGCAACAGCTAACAACACAGCAGCTGTTGACACTGCCGGGATTAATAGGGCAGGAAGGAGCAGCGGCCTGAGTTCCCTGTCCTGGCCGTACCCCGTGGGCAAGTTACTGAACCTCCCCAGGCCTTATCTCCATCCATCAAGTGGGTCTAATCCTACGACCCACCTCAGAGGGTGGATTAAATGGGGAAATCCACTTTATGTGCCATTTGGCACAAAATCAGTGCCCAATTAGTGATTTGATGATGGTAATTATTAATACCAGGCTTTCCCAGGGCCCAGCACTTAATAGGTTGGAGGACAAAGTAATGGAATAAACTTGGAACAGCTCGCTGCGGTATTTTTTGGTGGTGGGGCCAGGAGAACACCTTCAGCCGAGGCCCAGGTTCTGTGCCAGGAGCTAGGCCTGTCTGTTGTGCCCTGAGGCTGGCCACGCCAGGTCCTGACAGGTTTACGGGGTGCTGGAAGTGGGTCCAGGAGGAACTGGTTTCCTGAAGGGCGTGGGAGGCACAGTTATTCTCCTGGAAAAACCAGGCGAGGACATGTCAGCACCGCTGCAGGTTCATTGCCACGGACAGTGTGCAAACGGGAATGGCCGGTGGGGGTGGACTGGGTGCGGTGATTGGCGAGAGATGGACGGGAGACTGTTTGCATCCCTGGGACATGGGTTCAGGCTCCAACACTCTCTAGATTTTTCTTGTACCCTGGTTGGGGGATGCTGTTTGGTGTTTACATTCTTTGGCACTTCCCCCTCGCCCCCCAATTTTCATCAAGGCTTCTGTAGATGACAGACTGCTAGTGGATCTCAGGCAGCCTTGCGAACAGTACCCACTCAGCCAGTTGTCCTTCCTTTCCCTCTCCCTAGCTGTGAAGTGAGTACACTTTGAGTATTAGGTGAGGGTGAACTCCCCTGAATCACTGTCTCTCCCAAATTCCTTCATCAGAGAGCTATTCCTTTAAGTCTTAAAGAATTTGGATCCTCTCCTTGCTCCCCACCCCAAAATATTCTGCCAGTCTACAAATCCCTCCGTTAGGCTTCATGTGCTCTTTGTTTCTTCAGTCATTCATTTATCATGAATTTGCAGAAAGCTATGGTGTGCCAAGTCTACTGATAGGTGCTTTAGAAACACCATCTCCTTTAATCCTGAGTCTTTTGAGGTAGGTGTCATTGGACTTAATTTACCCGTGAAAAAAACGAGCTTTCACGGGTAGAGTGGTTGTCCTGTGTTCACTGCATTTACTTAGGAGACATTTGTGCAATTTGACTGAACTCTCTGTGTTCAGTAGGAATGCTTTTGCCTTTATATAACAGAAAACTATCTAAAAATGGCTTAAATAGTACATTATTATTTATTTTTACATAACAGCAACAAAAATCCAGAGGAGAGTGGTTCAGAGTTAGTGCAGTGGCTCAGCTATGTCATCAAATAGCTTTTCCATGCCATGACCCTAAAAGTAGCCCTTGTTAGCTCATGGTCCCAAAATGGTTGCCTTGGCTCCAGGCATCACATCTTTGTTCCAGGTAGGAAGAAGGAGAGGGAGCACTACAAGCTGCATCTGCCAGTTTTACCAGCTAGCAAAAGCCTCCCTAGAAGTCTTCTAGCCATTTCTTTTTATGTCTCTTTGGTCAGCACTGGATCACATAGCCCCTCCTTGCCACAAAGGAGGCTAAGGAAACTTGTCTCTGGCTTGTTTGCTTTAAGAAGGGAAGCTGCTGGAGAACCTGCATCTGCAGTTTTTGACTCCACTTTACTGGTGATTTCCAAAACCCTGTCCCATTATTTTATTTGGAAAGTTTTCACTTTTTCAAGAGTTAAATAAAACTTTAAAACAATCTTTATGAAAAGCTCTATTGTAAGTAGAAAGCCAGTGTCACTTGCCTTAAATAAAAAATAACAGTAACATTAAATGCAATGAAAATAAAATTATGTTTTAAAATCTGCTGCAACTGATGGTCTGAGCTTGGGCTTGTTGTTCTTTATCACATCCGGGGATTAGCAGGCAACAGAGATGGAGGTGTTAAGATGGTCCTGAGCAGAGACCCGTCTCCGGGACTTCAAGAGAAGGCTCCTACGGGAATTAGGCAGGAAGGAGCTTTCACAGAATGTCATTCACAGAAGCGTAACGCTGTGCCTGGGCATCAAAGCATCCTCAGTGCTCCCTAAAACCATCTCATGTCCCACAGGGGCTGCTTTCCGCCTCTGGGGAACCCAGCACTGTCCTGTTCTGCCTTCCATGTGCCAGGCATTGAGTAGGTTTCCGCAAAGGGAACCCTGAATGAGGGGGTCTATGCCCTGCGCTGGCTGGGGAGGGGAGCTGTAGACCTTGAAAGGGGGAGAATCTCAGGCTTATATCTGATACAAGGCATTAGAATCGGGTCAATTGCCAAGGAAGATTAGAAGTCACTTTGGCTGGGAAATCAGGATAGGCTTCCTGGAAGAGGTGTCCCTTCAAAGTGCTCTGAAAGGCTGGGTGGGCTTTGAACAAATGGACACTGTGCTATGGGTAAAAGAGCTTTTGAGTGAAAGAGACATTCAAGTCCTGGGAATGTAGGCAGGGCCTGCAGTATAGACCAGTTTCCGTACTTCTGGGGGGCCTTGAGCTTGCCCAAAGCAATGCGCGGTAGGAGCCGTTTGTGTTAAAGCTGGGGAGTGTCATGATCAGATCTTCCCAGGGTTTGAGCTTTCTCGCATAATGCAGCTCTGAGGCCAAAGTAAACACATTCCTTCAGAAATCTACTTGTACTTGGAGGGAATGATTTCTTTTTTCCTGAAACGCAATAGGCACTCCTCAGCCTCCCTAAAGAGGGAGTGTGTGAGATCCCGTTTTTGTGAGTCCAGCATTGTGCTGTGAGTGGCGCTGAATTGAGCTTTTAGGTTGAGTTTCCTCTGCTGTGAACCCCAGGTCCGGGGCTGGGTCTTCCTTCCTGCCCTCTGGTCCAGGCCAGGCCGGATGGACGTGGCCTCTGGGCTCCATCCCCTCTCTGTGAGCTGTCCTAATCGCCCTGGCAAACCTTACAGTCAAGTTTGTCATGACTGTGTCATAAACCAGAGCTAGCGAGGTTCCCAGAGAGGGCAAGGCCAGCCGGGGGCCCCGTTTATGGCTCCTCACACATCTTTATTGGGTCTGCCTCCCGGGAAAGGCTGGGGACCCTAACCCCTGAAGCTTTGAATTAAGGAAACAAGGGGTGCGTTTCCCTTAGGTGTGAAGGTCCTTTCTGCATCTATCAAAAGCTCTACAAAAGGTCTACTCCCTTTTCACCAGCCAGCCCACTTCTAGGCAGACATCTTCCCGGGAAAGTAATTGCATGTGGACGGTCATTGGATGATGAGTGGAATAGTCTGTGATTGGACACAACCTAAGGATCCGGTGGTCGAGGATGGGTCATCCAATGAGGAGCTCTCCTGTAACAGAATGTGCAACAGCTTTAGAAATGGCCATGTCGGTTGTGCAGCTGTGGGTGGGAAAGGCAGTCATGACATATTTTGAAATCAAACAACGTAAAAAAGCAAGTTCCTAAATAGCATGCATGGTCTGATTTCATTTTTCCTTTGTCCAAAAAGTTCCCATTTACATTGGA
Source organism: Macrotus californicus (assembly GCA_007922815.1). Lineage (NCBI taxonomy): Eukaryota > Metazoa > Chordata > Mammalia > Chiroptera > Phyllostomidae > Macrotus > Macrotus californicus. The sequence continues at coordinate 110,813 of VMDR010000024.1, forward strand.
AATGCACATGTTGATGTATATCAGAATGATGTTAGGTTTGGGGTTATGAAAAGCATTTTTGCTCAGCTGTCTTTTTACATTTTCTGTAGTTACCATATGGAGCACCTGAATTGGCCTGGTGGTGTGGTGGGTCACAGCCAGAAGAGTGTAGCAGCTTTGGATGTTTCAAAGAGAGGACCACCACACCCCTGGCCAAGTCCAGTTTCTCAGGGGACTGAGTTTTCTAGTCTAGAGCAAGTGTCCCCAAGCTCTTTCTGTAACAGGCCAGATAGCAATTATTTTAGGCTTTCTGGGCTAAACCACTTCTGTGCCAGCTCCTCAGCTCTGGCTTGACACCTTGGAAGAAGCCATAGATCATATATGTAAGTAAATGGGCTGTGCTGCAATAAAACTTTATTTACAAAAACGGGCAGTGAGCCCTATGTGACCTGGGGACTACAGTTTGCCCATCCCTGGGCTCGGTAAAAACCAACCAACCAATCAAAACACTGCAGCTCCATCAAGGGTTTCAGTGAGTGCTTCAGCCAGTGCAGAAATAGCACCAATAGCAGGAAGGAACAGGCTCAGGAAGATTGAAAAGGCGGATGTTTAAGTAGAGGCACAGAGATAAGTTGTAACATTCTTCCTCCGGAGCAGGGTTGCAGTGGACAAGGGGGGAGGGGTGCAGTGGTGTGGGCGACACTTGGGAGTGTCTAAAACGCACTTAGCACATTAAAGGCTCTGAAGAGTCTCGCAGGAAGGACGCGAGTTTACCACGGTTGGGTTGGACCCAGAGTTCCCCACACCCGTGTAATGAGCCACAGAACCCTTTTGCGGGTGTAAATATGTCCTTACACAGAAGCCAAGACCATGCTAATTAAGGCAGTTCTTAGAGAAATCGGGCACACTCAGCAGGACCCTTAGCCCTCACTCTTCCATCAATGGGGGCGTGAGCACTTTATGTAGTCCCCCATAATCCTTTACTGAGCACCAGTTTAGAAGGAATCGTGGGGGACCGGGAGATTTAGACTGTGTGTCTCAGAATCCAGAAAGCGGGGCTCCATGGGATGAGCCAAATTTGGGGAGAGGTGGCTGACACAGGGCCGGTGAGTCTGGCCGGGTCAGAATTGCAGAATCTCTGAAATCACAGGGAATCTTGTGACCCCTTGTTCAACTTCTTTCACCAGCAGGGAGACTGAGGGCCCCGAGGAACGGAGGGGCTCATCCAGGCTCCCACTGCAGGCTAGTGGAGGAACTGAGACAAAACTAGGGTGAGAGACATCGGAGTGAATCCATCTTTATTAAATACCCAGAGGGGTAAGTTCACGGAGGCAGAAGGCAGATTAGTGGTTGCCGGAGTCTGGGGATGGTTGGGTTAGGGAATGAGGAGGGCTGCCTCCTGGGTACCAGATTCCCTCTGGGGCAATGACAGTGGTGGTGACGGTTGCACAATACTGTGACTTGACTAAATGCCACTGCGTTGTGTGCTTTGAAAGGGATGGGAAGATGGATTTTATGTTATGTGATGCCTACCACAATTCAAAAAAGAGGGGGGATGGTGGAATAATTTATCGTCCAAATCTGGACACTTTGGAGAGTGACAGGCGCTGTCGCAGGTGAACCAGGACGTGTGGTCACCTGGACTCGGACCAGGTTCTGTGCTCTCAGGGGACTCTGCCTCGGGTTCAAAGAACATGGTTTGTGGAAGGTTGTGCCTCTTCTACTTTTCGCCAAGACAGCCCTGCCTGGCCCCAGGCAGGTCGAGCGAATGGGCCCACACTGTATTTCTCCCACCCCTTTGGGCCTTTGCATGTGTGTTTCCGCTGTTGGCACCGGCCTCCTCCTCCTCATGGCTGACTCCTGCCAGTCTTAGTTAATGTATCACCTCCTCCAGGAGGGCATCCCTGACTACTCCTCCTGCGGGCTTTTTTAGTCCTGCTTTCTGGCCCTACCCGGGCACCACCCCTTCCCTATTTTGTGGTGTTTAATCTCCTCCACCCCCGCTAGATTGTGTTACCCATTGTGATCAGGAGCGGGGTCTCTTTTGCTTCCTGCTGCATTCCCAGTGGGGATGGGGGCCCTAGCCCAGGGAGGACCATGAGGCCTTCTCATGGAGATTTGCCTGTGAGCCGAGTCAGTGGAGATTAGAGTGCAAGCTTTAGGCCTCCTTTACATTTGATTTTACTTTGTTACCTTTTTCGTGGTAAAATATAGAGAGCACAGCCCTGGCTGGGTAGCTGGGTTGGTTAGAGAGTCATCCCAATGTGCCAAGGTTGTGGGTTCGATCCCCACTCAGGGCACATATAAGAATCAACCAGTGAATGCATAAATAAGTGGAACGATAAAGTGATCTCTCTCTTTCTCTCTCTCTTTCTCTTCCCCCTCCCTCCCATTTTCCTCTCTCTCTCTCAAAAAAAAAAATCAGTAAACAAAATAAACTTTAAATATACACAGCATAAAATGTATCATCTTCAACGTTTTGGGGTGCACAGTTCAGTGGCATTAAGTTCATTTACATTTTTACTCAACCACCAGCACCACCCCGCTCCAGAACTTGCCGTCATCTCCAACTGAAACTCGGTGTGTCCTCACACTGAGCCCCACCCCCCAGCTGCTGGCCACCAATTGGACTTTCCATCTCCGAACCTGGCAACTCCAGGCACTTCGTGTGAGTGGAATCAACCAGCATCTGTCTTTTGGTGTCTGGCTTATTGCAGTCCGCATGTTGCGTTCGGGGTTCACCCAAGAAGCATGGGACTTGCCTTCCTTTTCAAGGCTGAATGCTGTTCGCTGTGTGGGCGGGTAGACCACGTGTGCTTGCCCATCCATTCATCCACCCGTAGACATTTGTGTTGTTGCCGCCTGTTGGCGGTTGTGACCGATGTGGCTTTGGACGTGGCGTGCAGGCCTCTGAGTCCCTGCTTGCAGCTCTTTGGCTCCGTATCTGGGACTGGGGTTGCTGCATCCCGTGGTGATTCTGTGTTTAGTTTTTTGAGGAACCGCCATGCGCGGTTTTCCACAGCGGCCGCACCATTTACATCCCCACCCGTGGTGCCCAAGGGTTCCAACTTGTCCACGTGCTCGCCAACACTTGTTGTGTTCTGTGTTTTTGGTAATAGCCCCCCTAATGGGTGTGAAGCTTTCTTTGCCCGTGAACATCATAGAAAGCAGGTGTTGTAGTTAAGCCCATGTGGAGTTTGGAAGGGGTCTGACAGGGAGGGAAGGTGAGAGCTGTGTGACTCCAGCCTTCCACGGTCAGGGTCAGGTTGCTGCATGCTTCCAGTTTCAGGTCCCTCATCTGTAAGATGGGGTCATGATAGGACCCTCTACCTGGGATTGTTAAGTGGGTAGTCCTTATAAATCACTTGCTGGCACAGTGCTTAGTAAATAATGGTTATTCCTATTCTTCGCTTTCGAAAGTTCTGAGAATGGGCAGGAGAGAGCCGTAGAAGCTCTTCATTTTGAATTGATGGGGAGGGCACCGTGCAGAGGGAAACCTCTGGTGGGGAGGCTGGAAAAGGAATCTATTTGCACAAACAACATTAATGGAAATAAAATAAAAAGGAATTTTAAAATTCACCCTTCCACCCCAGGTCCCCAACACTTTTTTTTTTTTAATTTGTCTCTTTCTCTTCCAGACCTTGACCGTAAACAATCTTTGCGATTGTCACAGCCTTGGCTAGGAAAGATACCCGGTCTGTCACCCTCCCCCAGCGGGATTATCCGAAGCATTTTCCCCGGGATTGCACAGACCTCCCTCCCACCCCTCACGTTCCAGGGCTGCGGGATGAGCCCCTCACACGCGAGAGCTGAGGCACTGTCACCTTTGGCGCAGGGTGTGGGTCATCACTAAGTTTTTGCTCTTACAGCCACATCAGCTGTCTTTCCTGATCCCAAAGTCAGGGTGGGTGTGCGGTGACGGGATTTTGTGTCGCTTGTGACGTTCTGGGCAGACAGGGAACTAGAGGGCTGTCTGTCGGTCAGCGTTGCAGCTTCTGTGACATTTCAGGAGTCCTCGGTTTTTACAGATAAGGTTATCACCCTTGGCCCAGGCTGTGTTATTCTGCACTTGGGTAGATAACCGCCGTGGGTGTCTTTGGGTGTGTGGCTCTCTCTGCCTTTAGATGCCTTCTGTAGGATAAGGTTTTAGAAGTGAGATTACCGAGTCAAAAAGCGACGCGTGGTTTTTTTTTGGGGCGGGGGGTCTGTTGGGGAAAAACAACTGATTTGTAGTTGGAGTTTGGAGCCTAGCTCTGCTTTCACCAGCGTGGGCCCTGGCTCGTGTCCTGAACTGCGTTTTTCTTGTTGGTAGCACGGTAATAATTTGAAAAGCACAAGGTTGTTGAGTATGAAATGGGAGAAGGCAGCAAGAGCACAGAGTCACTTGGTATGATGCCTGCCTCCTGATGGAGTTTCAAAAAAATAGTGGAAAGTGAATATTGCCAAATTGCTTCTGTAACTGACATTGGCCCCGGCAGCAGGTGAGCATTTCCGTTTCTCCACACCCATGCCTGCATTGGATATTACTTTCTTCTCTCAGGGATGCTCCCTTTTCAAGTATTTTTTTTTTTTTTTTTTGCATACTGGCTTTGTGTCCAGTATGGTGGTCAGATCCTGGGAATTCAACTGTGAGCTGGACCCAGGTGCCTCCTGGCCAGGAGCTCCCCGGTCTAGTGGAGGAAACAGAGGCAGTTAGTTACCAGGTGTGCAATCAGTGCTGGGCCAGAGAGAAGCACTGGGAGTAAGATACCAGGGCACCCAGGATGCACCTGAACCCACGTGGGGCATCAGGGAGGACTTCCTGGAGGGGGTGGCAGCTTGGAGCTGAGAACTGAGGGATGATGGCTAGAGATCAGCCAGGTAGGAGCAAATGGCAGTGTCGCGGCTTGAAGATGAAGGGAAGCACGGCATGTCCTGTGACCTGTCTGGGGTTCATTGTAGGTATGTGAGTGCATGTGAGAGACAGACAGAGGGAGGGGAGGTGTTGATCACTAGACTGAAGCTGGTGGAATGAAGAGGAGCCAGATCCTGCTGGGCCTCAGGAAGGGCATTAGATCTGCATCCAGAAGTCAGCAGGGAGACGGCGTGGGCTTTGCGCAGGGGAGCGAGGCGGCGGTGTGCGCCCAGCAGAGAATCACTCTGGCTGCTGTTAGGATAGGCTGGAGGAGGCTCGGCAGAGACAGGGATGTCAGCGAGGAGGCGGGTTTTAAATGCCCCTTCTCAGGAAAGTTTTTGCTGGCCAGTCTCCTTCATCATCCCTTAGCTACCACTCTGCTTGCTTGTTCGTCTAAGTGTGCCTCTTCCTTGTTTATGTTCATTGTCTGTCCCCCTCTTCCTGACTGTCTGCTCCATGGGAACAGGTCTTGTCCCCAGCACTCAGCCCAGAGCCTGGTACATAGTGGGTGCTCAATAATTACACGCTGGGATGAATGAATGAATGAGCTGAGGATGCAGCCGTGGGAATGGAGAAGGGAGGTGCCTGCATTCCAGGGGCATGAGACACTTTCCATCTGGGGCCTGTGGGTGGACCAACCACACACATCTCCTGCAGCCCAGCTCTTCTGGGAGGACACGGGTACACGCGTGGCCCTTTGCCCAGTGCACCACACAGATTTGCAGACTTGGGAGCCCAGGTCACATTCTGGAGGACGCTGGAAGGTGTCAGGACTGGCTCACACCCCTCAGCAGATGGTGGCATTCCCAGGAAACAGCACCCAGAGATGGCTGAGTGAACGACTGGTGAGCTCCCAGATCGGATTTAAGGGCGTAAGCACGAAGAACTGGCAACAGCTGTTAGAATGAATCAACGCCTCTGAATCTGAGCAAAAAGCTGCCACACTGTTCGGTTCTGAATGGAAGTACGTCTCTGGCCCCGTGCGGTTCTCGCGACTTCCCGGGAGACCTGGAGCTCCACACTGCGCCCAGCCCGGAGCCTGGTGTGTGGAAGGAAGTTCTGAAGGATGGATGGAGGTGTGCTCTCGAATGGCACCTAATTTCAGCCACTGTTGGTCTTGATGACTCAGTTCCCAGGAAAAATGGGACTTTTTCTCTGCATGAAATTACAGGAAATGGAATTTTAAATTTTGCAAATCAATTCAGCAAAATCAAGCCTGTGGACCTGGCAGGTTTAGCAGAAAGCAGAGACGTACCCATTGCCATCCCCTGCTCGAGGTGCTTGAGGTCGGACTGACATGCCTGTCTCCTGGGCTCCTGCAGCCTCCTGACATCCCAGGGCACCTTGCTGCTCTTCTGTCCCCCAGGGTGACGTCCATGATGACTAGAAAGAGGTGGCTCACACTCGGTGTCCCAGCTTTCTCCAGGGAGCTCTTGTTTACCTGGCTTTAGCCATAGCACTAATAATTTTAATTAGAGCAAGCAAGGACCTGGCCGGGTAGCTCAGTTGGTTAGAGCATCGTCCCGATACACCAAGGTTGCGGGTTCAATCCCCAGTCAGTACACATTCAAGAATCAAGTGTGTGAGTGCATGTGAGAAATAGACGGACAGGCATTCCAATGAATGCATCAGTAAATAGAATGATAAATCGATGTCTCTCTCTTTCTCTCTTTCCCCCCTCTGCCCACTCCCCTTCCTCTCTCTCTCTCAAATCAATTACAAAAAATTTAAAAAGAGCAAGTGAGGCCCACTCCAGGAATGCGTAGCATCTTGCCACTGTGTGGGCTTCTGAAATGTTTTGGAGGAGACTACTGTCTCTTAAATTAAGCAGAGCATATGCGATGGGGTTTAAAGCATCTACTTCAGTGTCTTTGTGTTTTATTTATCACGGGTGAAGTGAAGACCTGAGAATCCCGGGTTTCTCTAGGTTTGGGAACGTCTTCAAAATATTATTTAGCCATTCACTCTGGCGTTTTAAAAACCTTTCCCCCTTTGTTCATTGCCTTATTAATGAATTCATGGATTCATTCATGCAACCATATTTACATACCAGGCATTTTAAATGGGAACTTGAGAGGAAGCCCGAAAATGTTAGACAGATTACAGATAAGAGAGACACCTCTCTGGTTGTGAGGGGTGCGGACCAAGAGGCTTTTTTCTGTCGCCTTTTCCTTTCCCTTCCCTGCAGTGTGGCTACTGGGATGGCTTCGGCGGGCCCAGAGTTGGGTAACGTTTGGGTACCTCTGACCCTGGGTCGGCGGCGGTTGCTCGTGGTGACTCCCTTCCCAGGAAAAGCCGTCCAGAGAAGCAGCCATTCCACATCTGGGCAGATGAGCTGGGGTGCCAGCGTGGGGTCAATATGGTCACTGCAGGTGTTGGATAGTGGCCTGTCCCAGACACTGGGTCTCTTCCCCAGGGCCCAGCAAGATGGGTGGGGCCTCCTGCTGAGGCTGAGCGTCCAGCCGGACTCTGCACAGCTCTCCGGTCCTGTCATCCTGTAGCACTTGACCTGTGGCCACCCCGAGGCTTGCCAGAGCAAGGGAAACTCATCTGTTGTCCCAGAGTGTCATGAGACTCCTGACATCTGTACTTATTCAGCATCTGGGAAGGGTAGGGAGCGGGACCAGGAGAATATTAATTCATCATTTACACATTCACTCAGTAATTACATAGATGGTGCTATTATAGGCCAGGTCACTGTGCTGACTACCAGGACTCGGGGCGCTCTCCGGGGGCTTACCGTGGAGTGGGGAAGAGTGGTGTGAAGCATCATGTACTATTAAATAACCATAGCTGTGAGGAGGCCTCCTAGGTATCTGTGAGGCTCCGTGGACAGGGAAGAGGGAGACTGTATAGGCTGGAGGGCGGCAGTGCGGTCTGAGCCGTGACCTCATGGGTGGGCCTGTGTCTGAGCAAGAGAGGCATCTCAGGGAGCAGGCACGGCGTATGCAAAGGCCCTGGGGAGGCATCCAAGAGCCTGCAGGAGATGCAGTACACAAACACTGCTGCGCAGGAGCGCCAGGTCCCAAGTCAGCCAGCACCCTGCGTGCTCAGGAGTCACCTTCTCTAAGCCGAGCAAGCCTTCTGGGACCACCACTCCCGGTTCTAGACAGTGAACCCCCCTAGCTCTGTGCTCCCACATACCCCTTTATAAGCCGTGGCATCTACTGCCCAGTGTTATGATTGTTTGTATGTGTGTGCTTCTCGCGGTAAGATGGGGAGTTCCCCAGATGCCGGGGACATTCCTTGTTCATCTGTGCACATAGTAGGTGCTCAGTAAACATGCATCAGAGGAACGGGGGAGATTTTTACGGAGCCCCTGCTGTGGCCCTGCACTCTCTGTGCACCTGTATCTATGAGCCTGCGATGCTGGAAAGCCGAAAGGAGCGTGAGTCGGCCAGGCTGCCGGAGATGCCGGCAGATGCTGTTGGAGCCCCAGCGCCTTGGCACCGTCTGCACACGTGTCGCTGGGACGCGGGACTGAGGCTGCCATCCTGTGTCTCCCCAGACCTGCTGAAGCTCAGCCTGCAGAGCGGGCTTCCCTCCCCCGCCGGTTTCTGCTGTGGGAGCGTGGGGACAGCCCCGTTCGTGATGAGATGTGACACCGTTGGCTTCCTCTGGCAGTCACACATTCCCAGCCAGGGCCTGCCGGCTCGGGTAAGTGGGGCTGGAGTGTTCTGGGGGTGGGGGGGCGCGCCTGTGGGTTCTGCCAGGGAATTTTCTCTCTGTCCCTTGAGCCCTGTTATTGTCCTGTGTGTCATGTTCGGGCTACATATATGTCCCTGAGGAGGGTCTCCACAGGCCACGGGGGCTGGCTCTAAAGGTGAACAGTCCTGACTTGGGGCAGGGCCCTGGTGTCAGTGCAGGTAGAGCTCTCCCTTCCTCAGATTCCCCAGTTCTCCATGTCTGCCCCTCTCTTCTGCTTCTGACATGTCTAGACAGTGTTCTCCGGTTTGAGGAGAGGGAATCTGTTAGCACCATCAAGCGTGTAAGGAAGAGAAAATATCAAAATCTGTCTGCCTTTCCTTCCCGCAGGCTGCTGCGTGAGTCAGAGCCGGGGGCAGTGGTGCGGGGCCCCAGGAAGGGAAGCGGGAGGCTGAAACACCTTCTACTGCTAGTCCACCTGGAGGGGCAGGCCAGGGGCAGTTTTGGGGGAAATGGAACAGTGTTGTGAAGGTGGGGGCCGGGGTGAGGGAGGGATGGGCAGGAATCAAGAATAGTGACTCACCTGGTACTTTTTAAGACCAGGAAAGGAATAAAACACAATTTCAAAAAAGGCAGAGTGGAAGGGGTTGAAGACTTGAGGTCCAGTTTCAGCTGTGTGATGCAGGCACGTGGAATGCCCTCTCTGAGCCCTTTCCCTTCATCTCTGTAATGGAACTACCAGTACTACCTACCTCATGGGCTTGTTGGGGGCGGTTAATGAGGCAGGAGGGCCCCTGACTTGAGAGAGCAGGTCATACATAGCTGGGTGGACAAGGGGCTACGGCCCAGCTGTAGAATGAGGTCTGACAGTCACCGTGCCCCACCTCGTGGGGTTGGGAGGATGGTATGATGTACAAGACACAGGTCGCCCTTGGCCAGCCCAGAGGCCTCATTCCTGGTATGCCCTCACCACTAGCTGTCACTCTCACTGAGACGGTGAAGGCAGCCAGCGTGCAATGGGCGTTGCACAGAAAAGAACCCAAAGGCAAATAACAACGTAGGTGAGTGAAAACTCAAGATGACTGTTTTTAAGGCACCTGGAAGGGCCAGGGAGGGGAAGATAGGTCTGGTTGGCGGCTGACGCTTGGGTTCACTGCCATTCACCTACTCTCTGACCTCAGGGACTCCAGCTTCGGGTAACTGTGTGAGCTGTGTTGGTCACTTACCCCCTGTGTGCTGGCACGCGGTCCAGAGTGGTGACGAGGATCAGCTGGGACGTCTGCTGCCCGGAGGCAGGCTCTGCGGTGGGACAGGAGTCGGGTGCTGGCGCTGGGGCTCGTGCCGGAGCGTGGCCTGTGGGTGTGGAGTCCGGCTGGGTCCCAGGCCTGACTTCGCTGCTTTTCTGAGTGACTTCAGGTTGGTCACTTGGTGTCTCTGAGCTGATTTCCTTATCTGTGCAGCAGAGATAGTCACTTTTCCCCCAAGAGCCGGCCTTGAGATGAGCTGAGTTGGGCAATCCTAGAGAATGTTGGTGCCTTTCCCCCTCCCTTTGATCTGGAAGGAACTTCAAAAGCAGCCACTCAGTCCACTCCCCTTGCCCCCGGTCCGGAGAGGTGGAGAGGCTGGCCCAGGCTTGCCCGGTGAGGTCAGCAGGGAGCAGTTGTCCAGAACTCAGAGCTCCGGTCTGCCTCGACCCAGACACGGACCGAATTGTAAGTGGACTCTGTTTTGTTCTGTGCCAGCAGCGGCTCCTGTGTTCCGGGTGTTTTGTGTCCCCATGGATCCACAGCCATAGCCATGGCGACGCGGGTCGAGGTCGGCTCCATAACGGCCCTGACAGCAGTGCCAGGCCTCGCTGAGATCGCCAAGGAGGAGACCCTGACTCGGACCTACTTCCACCAGGCCAGCGACGCCCCCAGGGCCCCCTTGGCTCGACTCTCAGAAGGAAAAAGCCCCCTGCGGAGCCCCGCACGCCTGCTCCCCCTGCCCAGACTCGCCCCCAAGCCCTTCTTCAAGGAGAAGACCCAGGAGGCGAAGACTCCCATTGCATCCTTGCAGCCCAGCCCGGCCAGGCCAGCTCCTTCCTGCGGGTCGCCCCAGGACGCGGCTGCAAAGGCCCTGGGCGAGGGGATGCCCAGCCTGGCGGGGCCGGAGGCGGGGAGCGGGGAGGGCCTGCGGAGAGGCTCGTCCCTGTTCCACAAGGCGGCCTCCCTTCGGCCCAGCCCCAGCACCGTGATCCTCTTCGAAACCACCAAAGCCGGCCCCACGCTGGGCAAGCGGGCCGGGGAGGGAGCGCAGGAGGCCAGTGCGGGTGTGTCTCAGGTGCCCCCCTCGAGCTCGAGGCCTGAGGTGGCCGCCAAGCCCGCCCTACCCGCCCGAAAGCCCGGGGGGACCCTTCCCCGCCCGGCCTCCCTGTGCCAGGACACAATGCCGGCCGCCACCCGAGAGGAGGTGGGCCCAGAGGAGCCTCCCACGAAGGCTGGCGGTGTGGAGGACACGGGCGGCCCCGCCGTGGAGCCCAGGCCCCCTCGCCCGAAGAGGAGGCCCGTGTCAGCCATTTTCGTGGAGACCGTTCAGCCCCAGAAGCCGGGCCCAGGTGGGGCGGCCCCAGTGGGGAAAGTGCCCCCCACGCCTCCTGAGAAGACGTGGGTGAGGAGGCCCCGGCCTCTGTCCATGGACCTCACGGCCCGGTTTGAGAGCAGAGAGGTCTTGCTGAAGAAGGTGGCCGAGGAGGCCACGGCAGGCCCCAGTGGCCAGCAGCGGGGGCCCGAGCGGCCCCACCCCGAGCCCAAAGAGGAGGGTGCGTGTTTGGGCAAAGCAGAGGCCCCCCTTCGTGACCCCGATGTGGACTTTCTGGAGATGGCCAAGAAGCTCCGAGAACGGAAGGACAAGGTGCTTTCTAAGCAGGCAGAGCGGACCGTGGGGGGCTCAGCGAGGGCCAGCTCCACAGAGGACCAGAGGCTTGGGGAGGAGAGAGCTACGCTGGATGGGGAGCCGGAGAGGGCTCCCGAGTCCCCTTCGCCCAGGCTGGCAAAAGGCCAAGAAATGGTTGCGGTCAAGAGCAGAGTGTCTGATGAGGAAGTCCAGACCAGGGGGGAGTGGGCCTCCAGGGGCAGCGTCAAGAAGCACCTCAGCCTCTTTGGGGAGGAGAGCACTGTGGCCGTGGCAGTGGGGTCTGAGTCCCCATCGGCTGCTCCAGAGCTGCAGAAAGCGGGGGTGAGCGTCCAGGAGCGGATCAGAGGCTGGGCCACCGAGAGCCCTGAGGCTCAGCCGGAGGTCAGAAGGAAGGCATTCCAGGCCCGGCCACTCTCGGCGGACTTGACCAAACTGTAAGTGGGGCTGCCCCATGGGGTTCACCCTGTGCCCAGGCTGCCTCAAACCACCCACCATAGGCCCCCCAGGATAAGGAACCACTGGACACCTTACACCTCCTCTCTGGGTTTACCCGCAGCCTTAAGAGGAAGTGGCATTAGCTGCCACCCCTCAGAGGAGGTGTGTGCCAGCAGTGGGGACGGGAGCTCGGTTTTCTTGTCCCTTCTCATCTTTGCGCTTGGGAGAGAGTGTGCCCGTTCCCCAGACTGGGATGGGAAAGGCGGGGTGCTGTGAGGGAGTCGGGAGCCCGGCATGCTCCCGCTGAGCCTGTCTCCAAAGCTAAGCTGGCCTTTCCTGAAGTCTGCAGACACTTACTACCGTATTTTGCTGTGTATAATGCACACTTTTTTGCCCATATTTTTTAGGAAAAAGCAAGGATGTGCATTATACATGGGTAGCCCTGAAACGTGGGTGCACATTATGCATGAGAGTGCATTATACGTGACAAAATATGGTACAGGGCCCAAACCTGTATGTGACAAAATATGGTATATGGCCTGGGGTGACCTCTATGAGTGGCCTTCAGAATAAAATTAGATGGGTCAAGATAGCTTGAGCAAGTCACCTCCCCTACTGAGCTTGGGTTTCTTTGTCTCCTTAAGGGTAAGACTCAGAGACGTAAAGCTGGGGATCGCTCTGCCTGGGGGAGCCCTCAGGGCAGCGTAGCTCTGAGTGACGTCCTTAACCCTGTTCGTCAACAACGATTTTCTAAGCTTGCCCAGCCTCTGACATCTCTTGTTCCTTTGTTTTCCCACTAGTGGCGGCTTGATTACAACAGGGAGATGCCCCTGGGCGTGTCCACCGGCTCAGTAATAACATGCATACCACTGACATACTTTGCCAGGGATGGAGCTTCCAGGGGGCAGGACCTCTGGGCAGGCTGCCTTCCCAGGCCTGGGAACTAGGGCAGCCAGCTGGGCCAGATTTAGACCATTGGCTCTCAGCATTTAGAATCACCTGGAAAAAATACCAGTGTCTGCATCCCACCTCCAGAGAATCTGATCCACTTGGTCTGGGGAGAGGGGCTCCTGTCTTGGTTGGTGTTAAAAACTTCCCAGGTGATTCTCATGTACTGGCCTGAGAACACCTGAGTTCAGATAACAGCGAACAGGGCACTCAGGTCAGGGACTCCACATGCCTTTTCTCCTCACAGGGCCTTGGGTTATTCCCATTGGACAGATGGGTAAAATGAGGCTCCAAGTGTGGGTCGAGTTTCAGAGGTTTGATCTCTCTTTCCTTTCCCTTCTCTGCAGCCCCCAGCCCTGAACGAGTGTTTAGGTGTGCACTCCCGGGGACTTTTCAGAGATGGGAAATTTCTAGCTCACAACTCTACCTTCTCCCTCATCCCCTTCACAAGTGGGAAACCAGGTCTAGAGGACAATGACTTGGCCAAAGTCACCCGGAGAGGCAGAGACAGGCCTGTGCCCCCACACATTCCAGGACGGCCCACTACCCCCAAGTGCGTTCCGTGGCTGGTCTGCCGTGGGGCTGCTGTTGTGGCTGTGGGTTGCTAACAACAACCATTAATTACCCCTCCTAGGGCATCTGTAAGTCTTCCCTAAACGCCCTCATGTAGCTATTAGGGCTTTGAGTAGCCTCTTCTCCGCCCTACAAAAGGCGATAGGGAGGCGTTAATTATCCCCATTTTATAGATCAAGAGACAGAGGCTCAGGCTTGGTCACCACCCAGCCCAAGCTTTTGCAGTCCGGAAGTTGGTAGAGCCGGCACTGGCACGTAGGTCTCTTCCCCAAGCCGGGGGCTCCTGCCTCCCCTACGATGCTGTGTTTAAGGTAGGCAGTCCCCTCCTAGCCCTCCTCTGTAGGTTTGGTGCCCAGAAAGGAAAGGTCTGTTCTCAAAGCCCCTCAGGCACTGTTGCTCCGATGATCTCCATTCTGATTTCACCCTTGGGTTCCTGAGCTGGTTGTAGGGTGTGGGGTGGAGGGAGTCCAGCTGCTGGCCCATCGCAAGTAACTTGGATCTCTGTGCCAGGTTTTCAAGTTCAGCCTCAAGCAACGAAATCAAGTATGAGAGGTGTGCGGAGCTGAGTGATGAGCCTGCTAAGGAACCGAGAAAGAAGGTAAGGAGCCATTGTGTTTGGCTGTGGGTACTTATGCTTACTGGAGAGCTTTTAGGAGTTATGAGCCCCGGGAAGAATCGGAAGGCCCTCATGAACAACAAAACAGTTCTTCCTTTAATGCTGGGACTTTTCAAGTCCCTTCCGGCACGATGGGTCCAATTCCCTGTTCTGTGGTGTTAAATGCGTTTCACAAATGCAATGGCTGAGTATTGATTTTCTCTGTGCAAAGAAGAAAAGGGACACGGCTTTCCTGTGTAAGAATGCCTGCTTTATTAAGAGTTTAAATAAAGGTTAAAACATATTAATATGCCCTGGCTGGGTAGCTCAGTTGGTTAGAGCATCGTCCCGATATGCCAAGGTTGTGGGTTTGATCTTCAGTCAGGGCACACACAAGAATCAACCAATGAATGCATAAATAAGTGAAACAGCAAATCAGTGTTTCTCTCTCTCTCCCTCTCCCTCTCCCCACCCTCTCTCCTTCTTGCTCTCTAAAGTCAATAAATAAAAGACTTTAAAAATGTTAGTAGAAACCCCCTCAATTTCCCTAATTATGTCCCCTGCTTCATTTTCAATCCTGACTTTCACCTATCAGCAGAAGGAAGGACATCACCAGCAATTAAATTACTCAGAAAGTATCTTTATTTGGTTTCTTTCATAAGTAAAAGCTCATAAAATAACTCCTAGGTATAACTGGTCTGTGGTTCATGCTGTCTGCAGAGTTGCAGCTTTTTTAAAAACAGCTTTGTTGAGGTGTAATGGACATACAGTGAACTGCACGCAGTTCAAGGGTACAAGTCGGCGAGTTTGACATCCATGCAGGCACACCTGTGAAACTGTCATTGCAGTTGAGATAATGACGATGTTTCCTCTCTGTAGTCCTTCCCTCCTCCTCTGAGCAACCACTGCTCTGCTTTCTGTCACAAGAGATTAGTTAGCATTTTCTAGATTTTTCCATAAATGGAACCAGTGCCCTTTTTTTGGTCTTCCTTCTTTCCCTCAATAATTATTTTGCGATTCATTACATTGCAGCATGTATTAATCATTCATTCTTCTTGTCCTGGCTGGTGGCATGGTGGATTGAGCGCCAGCCTGCAAATCAAAAGGTTGCTGGTTTGATTCCCTGTCAAGGCTCAGGCCTGGGTTGCAGGCCAGGTCCCCAGTTGGGGGCATGCGAGAGGCAACTGATCGATGTTTCTCTCACATGTCAATGTTCTCTCCCTCTCTCTTTCCCTCCCTTACTCTCTCTCTGAAAATAAATAACAAAAAGATTTTTTTAAAAATAATAATTTATTCTTCTTCATTGCTGAGCAGTACTCCATTTTATGGGTTGGCCACAGTTTATCCATTCACGCTTTGATGGACCTTTGGGTTGTTTCCAGTTTGGGGTCCATTGCAGTTCAGTGGCGCTGAGTACATTCTCAATGTGGTGCCATCAAGCATCCCTGCTAGCTAGTTCCAGAATTTTCCATCACCCCAAATGGAAACCTCTTACCCAGTCACTTCCCATCCTACAGCTCTGGCCCCGGGCAACCAGGAAGCTACTGTCCCTATGTACTTGTCTGCTCTGGGTGTTCTGGAGAAATGGAATCGTACAATGTACAGCTACCTGTGTCTGGCTTCCTTCACTTCGCATAATGCTCTCAAGGCTCATTCACACTGTGGTGTGTATTGGGACTCTGCTCCTTTTCTTGGCTGAATAATACTCCCCTGCATGTGCAGAGCACATTTTGTTGATTCATTCATCTGTTGATGGACATTTGGGCTGCTTCCGCCTTTTGGCTGTAGTGACTTACAGGGCTGTGTGCCTTGGTGTACAAGTTTCTGTCTGAACGCCTGCTTTCAGGCCTTGAGGGCGTACATCCAAGAATGGAGTTGGCATCCTCTGGTTAATTCTTTGTTTAACTTGTTGACATAGACTTATTTCCAACAGAAAAAAAATTATAAAGTTACTCAGGAATACATGCATATTATACCAGTCAAACAGAACCAGAGTGTGTCAGATTAAAAGATAACTTTTTCACCCTTGCTCCCTCCTGCTCCTCACCATTCGATACACGTCTTTTCTCCGTTGTGCAGCTGCCTGCGTGTGTGAACTGCACGGGCACAGTTTGAAATGCCACGGTCTTATGAACGTGCTATTCGGCAGCCCGCTCTTCTCCCACCGGCGCCATGTTCGCGTGTTCTCACGTGTCGCGGCGTGGGACCCGCCCGGTTCTGTGGGTGCAGGCTTCCACGGGCTGCCCCCCATTCGGCTGCGCGTGAAGTCACTTCGCCGCTGCCCTGCAGGGGGCGCTGGCGTAGTCTGTGCTCGCCCGTGCGCTTTCTCCGGCGGTGCTGTCGCACTTTCTCGCTCCCGTGGACGACTTGTGCTCATGAGCGAAGAAGGAATCCTGAGAGGAAATTGGCCGGGTTAAAGGAAATGAGAATTTAAAAATCGTGATAGATGTACTGAATTGTCCAAAAGTCATGGCCATTTACGTTCTCTCCAAAAATACCTGAGTATCCGTTTCCCCACGGCCCTGCCCACTCCAGACGCATTCCATCTTGATAATTTTTTAAGTACCCCAGGATATGTTTTTATTGGATTTAGAGAGAGAAGAGTGGGGAGGAGGGGAGAGAGACATCAGTTAGTTTTTCTACCCACTTATGCATCACTGGTTGAGTCTTGTATGTGTCCTGAGTGGGGATTGAACCTACAACCTTGGTGTATCTCAGGACGATGCTCTAACCAACTGAGCTACCCCGCCGGAGTTACTGTTGGGATTTGGTTTTAAAAGCAGCCATTTCAGTCGCCTCACCTCTTCCTTCCCATTTCATATTCTTTAACCTGAGTTGGATCGTTTCTCCCTTTTCCTTTTTTGCAGCCAAAGGAAGGGCCTGGTTTGGATGGAGCCCCCTTTCCCAGAAGCCCCTGGCAGCTGGGGACGCTCCGGGAGAAGTCCGGGCAGACACCACGGAAAGGCAGCAGCCCCCTGGCCCCCAGCAGCTGCTGCGGGGTGAGCTCCGTGACGACCCTGAGCTCCTCCGACAGCACCCCAGAAGACGACGGGACCTTCCAGACCGTTAGGGCCACGGTGTTTGAGCACCACGTGGAGAGACACACTGTGGCTGACCAGTCGGGACGCTGTCCCTCAGCGACACCCCCAGGCACTGTGACCCATGTCCCTGAGCCCAGACCCAGGCCTGAGAGAAGCTCGTGGCTGGGGAAGGACCCTCCAGAAAAGATGGTGCTCCAGAAAGAGAACTCCAGGCGGTTTGGAAATTCCGACACAGAAAAACTGGCACGTACTCCCCTCTTGAATGGGGACCCCAAACAGTGTCACAC
Organism: Macrotus californicus; assembly: GCA_007922815.1. Taxonomy (NCBI): domain Eukaryota; kingdom Metazoa; phylum Chordata; class Mammalia; order Chiroptera; family Phyllostomidae; genus Macrotus; species Macrotus californicus. The sequence goes on from VMDR010000024.1 coordinate 128,105, forward strand.
GCCTTTCCCGGAAAAGTGCCCTCCAGGCGACAAACGTAGCAACAACCCCTCTCTCTCGTGCTCAGAAAACCCTCCCAGGTCACAGAAGGTCGAGCCCAAGTATGACATCGTGCACGCGGTGGGGGAGCGTGCACACAGTGAGGCTGTCCCCACCGCGCCGGAGGAGAAGGCTGTGACGCTTCGGAGTGGCAAGGCCCGGCCCTCGCTGAAGGGGAGGCAGCTGTCCCCTGAGAGCGCCCCTGCCCACCCAGAGTGCAGGCGGGACAGTCAGGCAGGGTCTGTCCAAAGGGCCAGTTTGATTTGGGAAGCCCGAGGGATGCAGGAGGTCAGCGGGCTCCACCCTGACTCCCGAGAGCCAAAGGACACATTCAGGGGCCTGTCGCCCAAGTGGAAAGGCGGGGAGGCCGGGAACTGGCATAAAGCCACGGTGGCGGTCAGTGACGAGAAAGGTTCAGAAGTGAGTGCTGACGTTACCAGTGAGCACTCGGCCAGACCCTGCGGCCCTGAGGCCACCTGTGTGAGGGCTGTCCAGGCTGCCATCAGGGAGACCTGGCACCAGGGGCCTGAAGGGGCCAGAAGCAAGCCAGGAGGCTGTGTTTCAGCAGGAGAGAGGAGTCCACTCTGGGGCTGCCCTCTGGACCCTCCTTTCAGGGCTAAGGAGGAGCCCTCCGACTTCCGAGCACAGCCACATCCCGATGGACCAGTGCGGAAAGGGCCCCTTATTGTGGCTGCCACTGAGGGTGAACCGAGGTCAGCGCAGGCCCGGGAGCCTGAAGCCAGGATGCGGAGGGTGAGCCCCACCGACCAAAGATTTGAGAGGTGGAGGCGGCGGACGCTACCCCACGATGTGAAGTTTGATGAGTTCAGCTTCCTGGCCCCAGAACACTCTTCAAAGGCGGAGCAGAGAGGCACCGATTATCCGAGCTCCACTGCAGGTGCCTTAAGGAAACCTCAGCCATCCCATAATAGGGTAGAGGCCCAGAACAGGGACGCAGGAGTTTCACAGGACTCAGCTCCTCCAGCAGTGAAGCAAGGGCCATCTGTGGAACCCAAGGCGACATTTTTTGCCGTGACATATCAGATTCCTGATACTCAAAAAGCCAAGAGTGTTGTTAAGTCAGGGCCCGAACACTTGACGGAACATTCTAGAAAAATAGCTCCTCCTCCATCTCCTCACCCTTTAACTTCTACCTTGGTTTCTCTGGACCCTGAAGAGCCGCTGGAGACCGTGGGCAGTAAAAACTGGGCACAGAGCAGAGAGCGTGACAATGCAAGCATTTCAAAACCTCGAAAGCCAGCGGACATTTCGTCGCCTCTTGGGGACAGGGTGATGGGTCTTTCTACCGAAAGGATCATTGACACCGACACTGTGTGTGTTCACCGGCGGCGACCGGAGGACAGCACTGGTCTTCAGAATGATTGGAGGGACAGTGGGAACAAGACGTCCCCGAGTAGTGCTCCCCAGACGACGCCAGCTGCCAAAAGTCGCCTGAAAGCCAGCGACCTCCTGGTCAGAAGGAAGACTGGGGTGGTCAGCGAGACGTTCCCAGGTAAAGTCAAAGATGGCTACAGATCCAGCGTTCTTGACATTGACGCCCTGATGGCCGAGTACAAGAAGCAGGAGGCTCAAGAGCAGGTGGCAGGCCCGCCCACGGAGCCCAGCGGCTGGTCTCAGGAGAGGCCCGGCCTGCCAGGCGGGGTGGAACGGAGGAGGAGGAGCCTGAAGGAAGGGCCGGAAGCTGAGGGTCCCCGGAAACGAGCCAGCTTTGCTGAAGCAAACCACAGTTCCAGTCCTGGCTCTGGCAAGCAGCTGGCAGAGACCTCGGGGACAGCCACGAACCCCAAACTCAGCTCTCCTCTGTGGGCTCTGCCACACTCGGCTCCTCCTGAAAAACCCCCAGGGGCCTCCTCTGGCCCTGGGGCTCCCAGGAAGATCTCAGGAATCTCTGAGGATGAAACGAAGACCTTTGCTAGTAAACACCCCGGTGCAAAGTGTCAGAATCACCCTGCTGCTGGGGAGGACCCGGGTACTGGAGCCGGTGTGTTGCCCAGATCCTCTCCAGCCGACCAGAAGAAAGGGACCCCGAGGCTCTCCAGTTGGAGGGCAGAGGAGGGCCATGCGGCCCAGTGGGGTGACCACCCACAACACCATGGCAGGTCACCACTGGATGTCAAAAGGGCCTATTCGGAGAAGGGCCCTCCTGCCAGAATCCGAGAGAGCCTGTCCATCATGCAGGAAGCCAGAGAGAGGAGGCGAGAGCAGCCCAAGGCGAGGCGCAGCTTCCCTGGGGAGAGCTCAGAGGCCAAGGAGGTCCAAGCGGGGCCCTGTTGGCGGGACTCTGGGACTCGAGACGGTCACAAGGTGAGTGCGAAGGCAGATTCTGTGTTGCTAAATGTTGGTTAAACACGTAGGCCATGGGTGTCGACCTGAGAGCCCACGTGGGCCAGGTAGGAGTGGAAACGAGGAGAGTCAGGCTGGGCGTGAGGCGCCAGGGAGTGGTGGGGATTGGGGCAGACGGAGAGCCCAGGCCCTGTCTGAAGCGGCAGTTGCTGCTCAGTGCCTGCTGGTCCCTGACAAATGAGAATGGGGGGCCTAAGAGGGCAGATCCGATTTATCAAGAGAATCTGAAAAAAAATACAGATTTTTATATGTAGTTGCTCATTGTGAAATGAGGACAGCTTATTAAAAATGCTGTTCAGTCTAAAAAAAAGTGTCTGCTGGCCCCATGTAGGCACTAGTTTGAAACCTCTGGCCTAGAATGATGATAAAAGGAATCATTTATTGAGCGCCTGCTGTATTCCCGTGTGTTGGTACGACATTCATTATTGTATCACGATATTCAGCGTCCTGCTTGACATTTTGTGAACATTCAGGAAATGGTGGTTGATGTGTGAATGGGCCGTCTTACATGAGCCTTGTGGCAGGCCCTCTGTGTGGCTTTGGGAGGTGGTCCCCGGAGGATCTGGTGGAGGGGTGGTGGAGTGAGGCAGGGAAGGGAAGGCGGGTGATGAAGGTACCACTCTGGACATCTGACCCTCATTTTCACTGGAGACCCCTGGGGAGCAGCATCGGTCACTTCTGAGTTGTCCTGTCCAAGGGGCAAGGAACCTGGAGTGTTTATTTTCCTGTCTGCTTCTGTTTTTGCCTGAGGCTGTTTCTGGGGCCATTAGCATTCTCTTCCGTCCTTCCTGGTGCCGAGCTCAGTGGTGGAAGGAAGACCCTCCACAGCAGGACACCATTGTCACTGGTGCCCCCTTGAGTGTTGGGCAGGGTGCCCACCACATCTGCTGCGGCTGTGGTCATCTTGTACAGATTGGGGGAGAAACCAGGGTTCAGAGAGGTTAAGTAATGTGTTTCAGGTCACACAGCACCGAGCTGCAAAGCTAGTATTTGAACCCAAGTCTGGCCTGATACACAAGCTTTCACGTAGGTCGTGTGGTGGAGAATGAGGGGGTGGGGGGATCCATGAAGGTGGGAGGAAATCCGAGGCAGAAAGCCAACTTCAGGAAGCTTTTGATCTTTGTGGGGAGAAGGGACCCAGTGATTCATGGCCAGGAAATGATATGGTGCAGAATGAGATGCTGGAGAAGAGGTCCCGGAAGGCCTCCTGGAGGAGGTGCTGGCTTGAACCCACCCCTGAGGGCTGGCTCTGAATTTGGATGGGCTGATGAGGGGACGTGAGGATATTCCCAGCAGGAGCACAGTGTGTGCAAAGGTTTGGAGGTGGGATGACACGTGGCATGCTCTGGGGCCAGTGTGGAAACTGACTTAGGGCCCCACGATGCACCTGTGCACAGGGCATGCCATCAGCAACCCGGGTCCAAGGCCCTCCTCTGCCGCTTACAGACCCAGTGAGTAAAGGCCAACCCTTCCCCTGAGGGCCTGAGCCTCCATTTCCTTGTCTGTGAAAGGAGAGCAAAGGTCCAGCAAGGACAGGGATGATGTGTAAGCGAAACAATAGGGTCACATCAACAGAGGTCGCGAGGTGAGGGTTTGCCCAAGGTTAGGGGTAGGTGGGTGGTGGGGTCTGGCTTTGAACCCACATCTCTTCCAGTTACCACGTTTAGATGTGTGTTTTGAGTCTCTGCCACTTACCAGCTCCATGTAAAGCAGTGGCTTGGCCTCCGTGCACCTGTTTCCCCACTGGAGTTAGTGGGGATCCTTGCCTCAAAGTGCTGTTCCTAGGCTGAAAGGGGATAAAGCACCCAGCATGAGCCGGGCACCCAGTGGGCACGAGCTCAGGGCCTGCCCCTGGCTTCGGCACTGTGCTTCCCGAGAGGGGGTTCGCTGTCCCCACCTCCAGGCTGTCGTTGTGGGAACGCCGGGAGAGGGAAGAGACCATGGAAATGTGACACCGGAGCTGCGTGCCAGCCACCCCAGAGGCCCTGCTGGCTGCAGGGGAGCAAGGCGCTGGGTTGGGGGGGCCGGCCCGGCCCTGGACGCCCGCCCGGGTGTGCGGCCCGGCGGTGCTGCTGCCAGGGGATCTGTTTCCTCACGAAGGACGGGGAGGCCGTGGGCCGGCTTCTCGCTTCTCTCCTGTCCTGCCCAGAGTCGTTTTGTTCTTCATCTTTAAATAAAAATCAATGCAAGCGAGGCATGAATGCAAAGTAGCGGTTGTTGAAAACGGAAACCTGACAAGAGTGTATGAAATAGTGTCCCCCTGGGTCCCCTTCCCTCGTCCAGCCCCAGGGGCAGCTACCGTGATGGTTTTGATGTCCTTTGGGGCTCACCTGCACTGCGGGGCTGCTCCTCAATCATATATGTGTTTTTCTAATTGTTGTATTTTCCTTATTGCAAAAGGTAGTGGATGCTGGTGGGCAATTTAAAGTGTTGTAGAAACACATGGTTTAGACAGGGAGCCTCCCCCAAAGGACGAGTCTGGCCGTAAACTGGGGCACCCTGCCCCAGGGCCCTTAGTGGTTCTCAGTCAGTGCAGTTTGCCCCCCGGGCCTGTTTTTCTGTCGTGTGACTGGGGAGCCTGAGCTCCTGGCTGTCAGCGCTGGGAGCGGGGGGTGCCGCTTAGCCCCCTCCAGCATGCAGGGCAGCCCTCACCATAGGCGGTCGTCCTGCCTTCCATGTAGGCAGCCCCAAGGTGGAGGGACCCTGGTCTAGTCACACGTCGGGTTTTCTGGGGGTGATAAAGATATCCTGAAATAGAACATGATGGTGGTGGCAGAGCTCCGTGAAGATACCCCAACCCCCAGAAAACCCTGTACCAGTCGCTCCCAGTTCCCCCAGTACCCTCCAGTCCTGGGCAGCCATCAGCCTGCTTGCTGCCTGTGCAGAGCTGCCTGTTCTGGACCTTCTGTGTAAGTGGAGTCCACAACAGTGGTACCTGTGACGGGCTTATAGGGGTGTGGCAGCCCGAGGGCCCCACGCAGCCCAGGATGGCTGGGAACGTGGCCTGACACAAAATTGTACATTTACTTAAAACATCATGAGATGTTTTTGTGATTACGTGTCGCAGTGTATTTAAAGTGTGGCCCAAGACGACTCTTTCTTCCAGTGTGGCTCAAAGATGCCAAAAGGTTGGACACCCCTGGTAGGATAATGTTTCCAAGGTGCATCCATGTTGTGGTGTGTGTCAGGGCGTTGTTCCTTTTCATGGCTGAGTGATGTTCCACCGCATGGCTAGACCACATTTTATTCATTTATCCTTCATCAGTTGATGGGCATTTATATCGTTTCTTTTATTTTGTTTATTGATCTGAGAGAGAGACCGAGACAGACACGGAGAGAGAGAAACATTGATCTGTGCATTTAGTGGTTGGTTCTTGTATGTGCCCTGACTGGGGATTGAACCCATAACCTTGACACTTCAGGACGGCACTCTAACCAACGGAGCCACCCAGCCAGCGCGGTGCTGCTTCTGCTCCTCGGCTGTTATGAATGATGCTGTTCTGCACGTCTGTGTGAAGTGTGTGAGCGGGCCCACGTTTTCGTTTCTCTGGGCACACACCCAAGAGTGACACTGAGGGGCATGCGGTCACTGTGGGTGTCCCCTGGAGAAGCTGCCAGGCGGTGCTCCAGCCAGCCACACCACTTCCCCGCTCCTGCCGGCAGTGCCCGAGCGTCCTGACCGTCGTCCGTGCCGGCCAGCGGCATCTCTGAGTTTCCGATTCTAGCCACCTGAGTGGGTTTCGGTGAAGAGGTGTCTTACATGGTTTTCATTTTTATTTCCTGGTGAGCCTCTTGGTGTGAACTTGTCGGTCCTTCACATGTCTTTGAAGTATGGCTCTTCGATCTTTTTCCCATTTTTAAATTGGGTTCTCTTTTTGTCGCTGAGTTGTAATTATTCCTTACATATGCTGGATGCAAGCTTCCTGTCAGACCTGTGGTTTTATGATTTGTAGACGTTTCCTCCCATTTGAGTTGTGTTTTTACGTTCCCAGCGGCCCCCTTTATGACACCAAAGTTTTTCACTTTAATGAAGTGCAGTCTATTCATGTTTTGTTGCTTGCGCTTTTGGTTGTCTTATCTAAGACGCCCTTGCCCAATCCAAGGTCCGGAAGATTCATGCCTATATTTTCTTCTAAGCGTCTTCTAGTCTCAGCTCTGGTATTTAGTCTTTGATCTATTTTGAGTTGATTTTGGTATGCGATGTGAGATCTGCAAGCGTGTTTTGAAGGCAAACTCTCAGTTGACCGGGTGAACAGAGGAGGTGAACAGCAGGCAGCCAGAGGGCTTGGGCCACCTTGATGCCGGGTGGGCAGTGGCAAGCGGGTGGGGGGACGACAACTGTGGAGGAGAGGAGTTCAGAGGCCTGCTTTGGGCATGTGAAGTCCAAGATGAGCCTGAGCAGTGAGTGGTGACCTTGAGTGGGCAGTGGGGCCCACAAGTCTGGAGTCCTAGCACAGAGGGAAAGAATCGGGTTGTCGGTGCCTAGGTGGATTTACTTAAAGCTCTGGAGCATTATGGGAGATCCCCAGGGGAGTGCTATGGCAGGAAAAGGCTCTGTGTGTGGCTCAGGACACACCTACCTGCCTTTAGACCTGCCTCTGAGATGTGGTGGGGGTGGGGGGCTGAGAAGGACCAGCCAGGGAGGTAGGAGGGACCCTGAGAGTCTCATAAGGCAGCAAAGAGATCGTGCGGCGAGGGACCAGGAGCCCAACCTTGTTCTTTAGCGGTGCTGTGCGTCCTCAAGCAGGTGCCTCTCCTCTCTGGTCCTTCTGTTCCTTGTCTGTGTGGGGGAGAGTGTGGGACATGTAAGATCCACATTCTGGCGTCTTGTGTTTCCTGGCCTGTGACTATAATCCCCTGTATATCACTGAGCAGATAGTCCTGCCCTGTTCATGTGCCGTTTCTGTGTCTGTGCGTGTGTACATTTGTGCTTGGATGCATGGAGAGGTAGCTAAAATGAGGTCAGCAAAAGTCATCAGTGGCAGTAGTGAGGCTGGAAAACGTTTATGGAGGGCTCCGCACTTGACAGGCTTGTGGGGGGAGACCAGTGTGAGACAAGCCAGGTGCCCAGGACCCATGCACGCCCGCCCCCTGGTGGCAGCACTGTGTCATGCACTTTCTGTGTGCTGTTGCCTGCTGGGTTCTCCCAGGAACCTGGAAGCTGAGCACTGTTGTTACTGGTCTTTTGCCACATGGTCAAAGGGTCAGAGAGGTTAAGACGCTCACCTGAACTCACGGTTATTAAATGGCTGAGGCCGGGCGAACCCAGACTTGCTGCTCCGACGTATCACCTCCCATCCTTGAGGCTCTGGGGTGGCCGTGGGGTGGGGTGGGGTGTTCTGGAGCTTTCCTTTTCTTCCCTGCCCTTTCAGATGCGGAATGGGCCCTCCTGGTGTGACACATTCCCCCTGTATGTGGCGAACCCCCAGGAAAGTCCTCTTCTTGTGTTCTGTGTCTCAGGTGCCTTCGCGAGACTTGGGAAGGGAGGATGTCTCCCAGGACAGTGAGCCGCCGCTCCGGCAGGTGCCCCCTGCGGCCTTGGGCCCCCGGAGGAGCCACAGCTTCTGCAAGGACAAGAGGAGCGGGGCCTTCGTGGTGAGTGGGTCTGGCGTTGCCAGAGCGCAGTGTGCTGGTGGGCTGGTCGTCGGACACCAGTGGGCACGTGGCTGTGTGTAGAGCCCGCTGCCCGGGGGCCTGCGGGGGTCGAGGCGGGCAGGTGTATGTCTGGGAGTCTGACGCTGTGGAGGGGCTTTGGTGGCTGTGCTGAGAAAGCCTTTCTTCTCCGGTTTCCTGCCCAATGCAGAGAGGTGATCCCATCTGCCTGGCACGGAGCCATAAAGAGAACATGTGCTGGGACCTGAAGGTCCTGGGTTCGAATCCCCCCCCCCCCCCGTCGCCTCGTCGCCTGTTGGAGCAATTTACTTAATTTCTCTGCACTGTAGTGTGTCCGTCACCTGGAAAACGTGACTGTGATTCTCGGTTCTTTTGCGCCCCCGGGAGGATGAGTAAGAGTGTGACCCCGGCACAGCACACGGATAGTTGTGGTCCTTGTGGCAGGCGGTGTTAGGCTGGTTCTGGAGCCAGGTCACCAGCGTTCAAATCCTAGCCCTGTGTGCAAATGGGCCTCTGCCTCGGTTTCCTCATTTGTAAAGTGGGGATAATAATAGTATCTACTTCACAGGGCTGATGTGGGGGTTGGATAGGATGACGTGGGAAGTGCTTAGCTTGGCGTGGCCCCGAGTTCACAGCGAACACTTTGGGAAGTGGTGATGTTATTATGCTTATTACCGTTTTTGCGTCTCCTGGGGCCAGCACTTCCTCTCTCTGCCTGTTTCCCTACTTCTGAGAGGAGGTGGGTCAGTGAGGCGGCTGGACCCCAGGGAAGCCCCCTCCTCCAGAGCCTCAGCACCCCCAGGTGGGTTCCAGGGCTTCGCCGCTTCTGGTTTTCGGTGATTTTCTTTTCTTTTTTTTTCTTGGACTTCAGTTCCATGATACTTAGAGACCTGCTGAGTTCTGTACTTGCTCACGGAGTCCCTCCCAGGCCTGGGTCCCACGTGGGGGCCTCTAAGAGAGATGTCCCTTAAACGAGGCAACTCTGGTTCTGCTCACAGGTCCTTGTTGCTTACACAGCTTTGTGCATTTCAGTGATACCCATCCCCGGCCCCGCGTCTCTGAGACAGGGCGTCCTCCCGCATCTCAGCCCCAGGTTCGTTCCTTCCAGCTGTATACGGCCACAGGCAAGAAACTGCACTTCCCCGAACGTTGGTGCCCTCTTCTGAGAAACGGGGTGCAGAGGGCGCCCTGACAGGCATCTGCTGGGATAATCCTGACTATGGGCGGGACGGCAGGCTCCGAGAACGCAGACCTCTGGAGACGCCTGCAGAGCAGCCCCAGAAAGTTTCCCCAGGCGTTCAGGTCTCAGCCACAGGCCTGTGCGCCTTTGAGCTCTGCTGCTTTATCTTCATTAAATGCTCCCTTCCACTGCTTTCTCTCTTACCCCCTTGCCTCCATTCACTCTCCGGTGGCACCGACTCAGCTTATCTGATTGTGCTTGAACTTGTGTGTGTGTATGAAGACAAGGGTGACAGAGAGAAAAGCATTTAAAACCGGTCTTTTTATAGCCTCTGCTCGCTGGCATGCTCCCTGGTCGCCCGGCTCCTCCTCTTCCACTCGCTGTCATTGAGGAGTCTTTGTCCTCGGAGTCCTCGCATGGCTTGCCTTGGCTCCCTCCTTCAGGCCCCCAGGCCCCTGCCCCCTTACTGCCTGCTTGATTTCCTTGCCTCCAGAGGTGGATGGAGGAGGGCCCTGAACCCCACAGGGCTGGGGGAAGACCTCATTTCTGCTCTTCTGGGGCTCCTGTCTGCAATTCTGGGGAGTGGCCACCAGGAGGTGGTAGTGTTCAGCTCATTCCCTGATGGCCTCAAAACCTGACTCTGGGACCTTCGCATTGGGCTCCGGAGGCTGAAAGAAGTGGGTTCATGTTCCGGTTCTGCCACCGTGTGACCTTGGCCAACTGACTTGACGGACCTCCCTGAACCTCGGTGTTCCTTCTTCAAAACGAGGATGGTCCTGTCTGGCCTCAAGAGTATTTTTGTGAGCAGGGAGATCGCTCAGCACCCAGAATGGCCCATGGTCGGTTTTTCTTCTTTCTCTCTGTCTCCTCCCATTCTACCTTGTCCTGTCCTTCTCTGCCACCTCCCTTGGCCTTCCTCCTCCTCTCTCCCCCTTGTCCCCCCCACCCTTTCTTGTCACCTTTCAACTCTCTCATTGTAAATGGGGAAACTGAGGCCCAGAGAATGGGCCTGTCCCAGCAAGGGTGCTCCTTTAGGTTGGGACTGGGGTCCTGAGCCCTCAGCCCCGCCGGCTGCCCCTCCTCTTCGGGAAGTTGGTCGGACCCACGTTTTGTGCTTTGTGATGTGTCTGAGGGGCTTCCCTGGTGTAAGTCCCACACTGTTTCGGTGAATGGTTTTGTGCTGTTGGTTTCCAGAGTAGGCTCAGGTTCGTCCCCATGTTTTTGAGCCTGTGCCTCAGAGCTTGTCCATCCCCGGTCCACACCCCGTTAGACCGTACAGATCCCTACGTTTGCAGAGGAGGGAACTGCGGCTCAGAGGGGTCGGCTGCTTGCCCACGGCCACACAGTTGGCCAGTGGGGAGCTGGAACGGAAGCTGAGTCTGTTCCACTTTCAGCCTTGGACCTGGGTCCTTCCTGCCATGGGGCTGTGCTTTGGCCTGTCCCCAAGCCCTGGCAGCCCCCTCTTCCCTTGAGCCTGCAGCACTCTGTGTGCGTGTTAGCCCATGAGGAAACTCGACACCCTGGGCCCTGTGGCCTAGAACGTGATACAGTCCCACCCAGGGCTGGCTGCCAGCTGTTCGGCCAGGGCCGCCCGCTGAAGGGAGCCTGGGACCCACCAGAGTGGGTTTGTGTGGCCACACCCACACCTGGCTGAATCACGGGCTGGGCAGACCCTGAGCGTGTGGTCCTGTGATCTGGCCTGGTCACTCCTCAGAGTTGAACAAGGAGCTTGGCATTCAGCACCTCTGCTTCCCTCCTCGGTAAAATGGGGGTTCCTAGCGACAATAATGCCTAGTGCATGCTTCCAGTGCACACCGTGTGGTGTAGGTGGTAGTGTCATCCCCATTTTACAGGTGGGAAAACTGAGGCTCAGAGCCAGTAAGTACCTCTCCCAGGGTCTGAGTATGGAGTCCTTACTCCTAACCTTCTGCTGAGCTTCCTCCCACTTCTCTGCTTTGTAGGCGGGGGTGGGGGGGTGGTGCAGCTGAAGTGGTAAAGGGTAGCTACCCGGTAATTACTACCTGCTATTATTGTATTGTTAATGATTATTTGCTGTCAGTGTTTTTTTCCTGCGTTCTCTTGAAGGGCTATTGATGGAACAGGAAATCGCCCCCCCTGCCCCCCATTTCAGGAGTTTTGTGCAGCTGAGGAAACAGGCCTGGTGAGGGGCGTCTCTGGCCCAGGGCCCTGCAGCAGCTGGAGGCAGAGCTGTGACCGGAATTTCGCCTCTCTGACTCCCTGGTCCCCCTCCCCTGTTCCTTCAAGGGGCACCCTTAGGTCCTTGGTTTCGCATGGCAGCTTTGAGCCCCATGCTGGTCCTCCTGCCCACCCCCATCCATGGTGGGCGCACCCTCTTCCCCATAAAGCAAGCCTTCAGTCCGCACTCACGCAGGGGTCACACAGGGGTCACCAAGCACGTCGGCTCCACGGCAGCTCCGTTGTGGTTACGACCTTGGGCCACAGTTCCCCCCAGAGGCCCCTCTTGTGGCTCTGGAGGCACCAGCTGCTGCGGGGGTTCCCTGAGATGGGGCTGGCAGGTGGTCTCCGGTAACCTCGAGAATATCCTTCCAAGTCCCCAAACCCTCCAGTGGGCAATTGCTGGCTCATTTAATGATGAGCTTATTCCTTGGGGCCTACTGTGCACCAGGCCCTGAGGGAGGGGGCCTGGAGATTCTTTCACTGAGTCCCCAGGGCCTGAGGACAGCCTGGGAAGGTCTGTTGGGTGGAAGGAGGAGGCGGGGGGCGTTTGGGAAGGGGGAACAGCATATGCAAAGGTATGGGGGCATGTTTGGGCGCGGGCACATCGTCCCCTTTGGCTGAGGTGGAATGTTTGGGGATTTCAGCCTTTCCTTTGTCACATACTTACCTGCCTGTGCCAGGAGCCGTGTCGGGCACTGGGCTACAGTTATGAACAGGGTGGAGATGAACACGGAGGCAGATACATAATTGCAGTTCTAAGGGCTCCTGTTCAGTGAGAACTTACTATGTGTCGTGTGCTCCACTGCCTTCCTTTACTTTGTTCGAGGTTCAAATCCTCTCTGGAGGAGGGGGGGGCATGTCTCCTTGTGGGGGAGCCTCACCGAGGGGGGCCACTTGTGGTAAGTCTGGGAAGATGACCAGGTGTTTGCCAGATGAGGGTGGCCTGGGAAGAAGAGGTTTGCCCAGTGCAGGGACAGCCTGGGCAAAGGTTCAGGGACGTGAGGCTGCACTCCACACAGGGAGTGGATGCCAGAGTCCAGGAAGGGCCAGGCGTTGCTTTTACATTCACTCCGATGTGTCCTTCCTGGACGGCCCCGGCGTGGGTCTAAATGGTGAGTTCAGACTACTCACCTCTCTTGCTGATGAAACTAGGGTCCTTGTTTTTGGGGGTGGCACCGCCTCCCCGCAGCTCTGTCGTCACGGTGCCATCCTTGTACACTGGCCTGCCTGTGCCGTCACTGGAAGTCTGAGAGCGTTTGGACCTGATGGCTTTATCACAACGACTGGAGTAGGGGGTGGGGGTGGATTCTAATGACTGCGCCAGTAGTTCTTGTGAATGCCATCATCCTGAGATAAGAGGGGACTCTTGAGGCCACCGCCTGCTCCCCATGGACACGTCACTGGTCCTGGTTACAGATTCTCTCTGAATTCCAGTTGGTTGACAAGGTGTTCCAATGGGAAGGAAAATCATCAAAACGAAAGACCAATACAGACTGCGAGTAAGACCTCATCAAAGATCGCGCTTAAAAGACAATTTGGGAGGGATTTTATGGCTTCTCATTTGCCTGGGCTGCGGACTGTCCGTCCATCCCTGCTGTTGGGCGTTGCCACGTTCAGTGTTGGCCTGTGTCCATGTCGTGTTGAACTGAACGTGCGTTAGGAATGCCGCCCACTGGTGTGATGGAAAGGGCTGATTTGCTTCACACAGCGAGATATGCAGAGGTGGAGGCTGCCGGTTTAGCTCAGCTCAGCGTCTTTGAGTGTCTTAGGCTTTCCCTCGTGCTTTGAGCCTCATGGCCCCAAGGTGGCTGCCACTTATCCTGGGACGAGGTCGCCTTGCAGGCAGGAAGTGGAACCAGATGGGCCATGCCGGCCAAGTCTGCCCTTTTAGTCGAGGAAGTAAAAGCTTCCCCGTAGCAGCCCCCAGACTTCCCCTCCATGTCCCGGGCCGGGCCTGGACCACATGGCTGCACACAGCAGCAAGAGAGTCTGGGGAAGTCGGTCTGCAAGTCCTGCTGCCTGTCTTGGAAGTTGGCCGAGTTGGAAGTGGCCATCGGTCACTCCACAAACAGGATTGTTTATGACACCATCTGAAAGAAAGTGGGGATTGTCGGGTTCTGGACACGGAAGCCTGGGCTCCAGAACCAGGATGTGGGACAAGAGAGACAATCTGCCCAGTGTGTGAATGCTGTGACCAAGCTGTGCGCTGGGTGCTGGGCTTCCAGGACGGGAGGACACAAGTTTTGCCCTCCAAGGCCCCCAGTCTGTGGGGGAGCGAGGCTCGGAGAAGGGAGGGAAGCCTGGGCGGTGGGGGAGCCGGCCCAGAGGCCGGCGTACCCCTCTCCGCCTGGGCAGGTCCACATGGCACCTGGGCTCAGGAGCGTGAGTGTGGAGCCGGGTGGTGAGAAGCCGGACAGTGTGCTGGGCTCTTAGAAAGCCCAGGAATCCTCGGACACATGGCCGTTTCCATTGGCTAGTTGCTTCTCGTCTCCCACTGCGGGATTGGAAGGGCTGGAGAAGACTGAGTAACATATCTCAGCTGAATCAAGTTCCTTTTCGGGGTAAAAACCAGCCAGTCTAGAAAGCTTTGTTTCCTAGGTCTTAAAATGCAAATGACCGGTTGTGCCTCTCATTTTTGTATCAGGAGGGTTTTTCATTCATCCATGTACCAGCTGTCGCTCCAGCCATCCATCACCCATCTGTCTGTCCGTCCACCCCTCTTCTAGCCAGTTTTTAATACACACAAAACTCTGAAGCTGAGAAGATGAATCAGTTCATTTCTGTCCTCAAATTGCTCCCATTATAGACTATCAACAAGTGATACAAACTATATAAACTATGTAATCTGGGGTGATAAATAGTACTTGTCGTCCGTCTCTTCACCCATTCACGTATTCAGTGGGGATTTGCTGAGCACCTGCTGCCTGTCCTGTGCTGTTCCAGGCCCTTCCGGACAGCAGTGGGGTGTGACTCCCCGCCTCCTGGAGCTCACGCTCTGGGGCAGGGAGACAGGCATTAAACAAGGAGCGAGAGTCAAAAGCGAGAGACTTTCCAAGGCTCCCAAGTGCCACGACGACAGCAAAAATAGGGTGCTGGGAACTGGGTGACAGAGGAAGAGGGTGGTTGGGGGCTATTTCATATTAGGGGTCAGGAGGGCTCCTCTGGGGGGGTGACATTTGAGCTGGGACCTGAAGGAGGGGGGTCCAGCCTTGTAGAAGAATCAGACGGAGAGCCTCAGGCAGAGGGAACAGTGAGTGCAAAGGTCCTGGGGCTTGATGTGTTAGTGGTATGACTGGAGATGGTGACAATAGTGGTGAATCCGTCCCTGGGGCTGGAGCGGAGAGGAGGAGTTGGGGTGGGGGGCAGGTCACATCAGGCCTTGCAGCTCCATGTAAGGAGGCTGGTGTTGGGTGAGCGCCGAGGAGGAGAGAGGCTCACAACATCTGGAGGAATCCAGACATGTCAGAGCGAGACTCAGGGGAAGAAGGGATTTGCCCAGGTTGGGGGGCGGGGGATGGCATACACATACTTACAGAAGAACCAGTGGACATGGGTTCTTCAGGAGCTGCAAGGGGGTTACCTGGGGAGTTGTGGAGATGTGGCAGAAGGTGGACAAGGATGACAGGGACCCTCAGGGTCAGAATAAGGTGTGATATTAGCCTGTCAGAGGCGCCCAGAAACCAGGGAAAGTTAGGATCAGGGCACCATCGGAGATGCGGCTCGGCGCGCCCTCTAGTGGACATTGTGGAGAGGGGTCGAAGAGGATCAGCTGGAAGCAGGCGGCCAGTTGGAGGCTGTTGCAGCCATCTGGGCAAGATCATTTCAAAAAGTTACCGTGGTTGAATATACATAACATAACATTTACCATTTAACCACTTTGTGCTGAAAAAAATAGACACTAACTACATTCGCGTCGTGCAGCCACGGCCGCTGACCCCATCCCCAGCGTTCTCGTTGTCCCAAACAGAGACTCCGCCCTGTTGAACACCGACTTCCTGTTCCCACCTCCTCCCGGCCCTGGCCCCTGTATTCCACGTCCTGACTCTGTGACGTTACCTGTTCTAGATGCTTCGTGTACGCGGAATCATGCATTGCCTGCCCTTGTATGTCCAGCTCACTTAACAGAATGTCTTCGGGGCCCATCCTTGTGGGAGCAGGCCACAGACTCCATTCTTTCTTAGGGCTGAGTAGCATTCCTTGTCAGAATCCACCACCTCTGGTCCATCCGTTCACCTGTCGACGGTCGTGTGGGTTGTTTCCACCTTTTGGTCATTGCGACGGAGGCTGCAGGGGACATCGGCGTGTCGGTGTCTGTTCAAGCACCTGCTGTCGGTCATTTTGAGTACATACCAGGGCATGGAATTGCTCACAAAACACGTGGCAGTTCTATGTTTAACTTTCTGAGGGACGACCAGACAGTGCTCCACAGTGGATTCGCCAGCAGTGCCCAAGCGTTCTAATTTCTCCAACTTCTGGCCGATACTTGTTACTTTTCTGCCTAAAAACCAAAACAAAACATAATAGCTAGCTCAATGAGAGTGAAGTGGTATCTCATTATGGATTTGCTTTGCATTTCCTTGGTGACTGGTGATGTTGAGACCTTTTCGTGGGCATCTTGGCCATTTGTGTGTCGTCTTTGCCTGTTTTTGAATCAGTTCATTTGTTTTTCTGTTTCGAGTTGTGGGAGTATTATCTATATTCTGGATGCTCACCCCTTATCAGATACATGATTTGAAAATATTTTCT
The DNA here is from genome assembly GCA_007922815.1 of Macrotus californicus. Classification (NCBI taxonomy): domain Eukaryota; kingdom Metazoa; phylum Chordata; class Mammalia; order Chiroptera; family Phyllostomidae; genus Macrotus; species Macrotus californicus. The sequence goes on from VMDR010000024.1 coordinate 144,244, forward strand.
CCCATTCTGTGGGTTTTCTTTTCACTGTCTTCAGTGCATAAAGATTGTTTATTTCACTGAAGAGCAATTACTTTCCCTTTTGTTTCCTGGAAAAATAATTTTTAAATTAAAGTACAAAATGCATGTAGAAAAGAGCACATTTCCTGAGCCAGATGGCCTGGGCTGGGTCCCGTGGGTCCCAACCCTGCTCCTTCCCAGCTGTGTGATCTTGAGGAGGCTCCTACCTCCATGCCTCTGCCCTCTCCCTGTCACACCAGGGCGATGACAGAGCCTCTGTGTTGGAAGTGCAGTGAGGTTAGATGGGTTGATGTGCGTGAGGCACTGTGAACAGTGCCTGTCACCCAGTAGGTGTCGTTCCGTGAGTGACACTGGGTACGTGTTTGCTGCCATTACTGTGACTCTGTGTGATACGTTGAGTTTCTGCATGGCAGACACCGCTAGGCACGTGCAGACATGACTCAGTTATCCCATTTTGCCCTCACACACCCCTAGGGATGGGTGTCCATTGTGCCCATCTTGTAAAGGAGAAAACAGAGGTCTGAGACTTTGTGAGTCTTGTCCACTGCCATTTCCTGGCACTTTTCTCCTAAGTGCCGTCACTGCCTGAGGCTCAGAGAGGGGAGGTGACTGATCTAAGGACACACAGCATAGAAACAAGAAAAACCTGGATTGTATCCTGGCCCATGGACTCACCCCTTGCAGCTAGGAGGATTTGGAAGGATGGCATCCTGCCTAGATGGGTTATGTTTCATTTGTGCCACTGGAGCCCCTTGGCACTGTGCACTCCCTGGGGACTGAGGCTTCAGATGGCCCCCCAGCTGGGTGCAGACCCAGCCGGCAGGAGGCCAGGAATGACAGGACACCTGGCCCCCCCATCAGGGGGTGGAGGGGGGCTCACAACCTGGCACACGCCTGCCCCCTAGTGGATCTGTGCGGGATTGTGGCACTGTGGTTTCCCAGGAGCTGGGAGATTGTGGAGCACAGTAACTTTTCCATGAGTCACCCCGTCCAAGCCCACAGTGCGTTGCCACCACTTCACAGGTGAGGAAGCGGAGGCCCAGCGGGGTGACAGCGATCTAGCCCTTTTGTTTTTTCCTCCGTGAGAAAGTATGTGTGAGAATGATGCTCACCATGGGGCAATCTTGACTCTTGTTTCCTGGTACGAAGTACATCGTTGACACACAGGTGAGCTTCTCACTGTTCGCAGTCACAATTACCTGTGCACCTGTCACCACGGACGGACACACACATACGAGAGGGCCACCGCACCCGGGCAAGCTCGCTGCGGTCCACACTCGTTTCTACCTGCCAGGGGTGCACACAAGTGCATCTTGTACATGTACACACACACCCTCAGGAACCAGGGGGAGCCCCACCAGACCCGGATTCTGATCTCTGTGGGATGCTGCTGCTCTGTGGTTGGACACCCCCTGGCCTTGCTGTCCTCATCTGTGAAGCGGGTCGGAGAAACCCACTCCTGCCGTACCTGAGTAGGTGGGAAAGACACAGGGAAGCTGGGAATGCCTGGGCGGGAGTTAGCAGTCAGGGTTCTGGGCAGACTTTGTAATTCACTCCAGAAACGCCCTCTGAGCACCTCCCATACACAGAGAGGAGTCAGACTCGCATGTGTTCCTGGAGGGTGAGGGCTCCGTTCGTGCTTGGGGTGCAGCCCAGTGTCGGTAGATTGGCCTAGAACCAGACTGTGTCTGGCCGGGCCCCTGGCCACCCATATGACCTCCTGTGCTAGCACACATGCTGTGCTCACCCCACTCACGTCACACCGGCCTGCAGAATGTTCCCGCAACATGCCAGGGGGGTTTCTACCCCAGGGCCTTGGCACGTGCTGTTTGCTCTCCTCTGGGTGCCCTGCCCACGCCCCTCCCTCTCCACTTTCCTCTCTGCAAGTTGTCCATCAGCTCAAACGATGCCCCTGTGGGGGTGGGGTCTTCCCTGGCACATGTCTGAGAGGGGAGCCCTGGCCCCCACCCCTCTGCCCCGGCACACTCATGCTCACAGGGGGGGTTCCCCTGTCACACAGCGGAGGCTCTGAGAGGCAGGAACGTGGGGCACAGTGCACGGAGCACATAGTGGTCACGCAGCACCTGTGTGCAGAGTGAGTGAATGACGTAGCGCCTGCCTCCCCCATCATCAGCATCTCCTGCCAGAGTGGGACATTTGTCACAGGCAGTCGATGAACCTACTTCGACACATCATCATCACCCCAGGTCCATAGTTTCCACTGGGGCTCGCTCCGTGTACTGTACGTTCTGTGGGTTTGGACAAGTGTATTGTGACAGGTACCCACTGCGGGGTGTCAGATGGAGTGGTGCCACTGCCCGGAAAGCCTGTGCTCTGCCGCTCCATTCCTTCCTGAACCCCGCCCTCCCCCGCCCCCAGCAGCCCCTGATCTTTTTCCTGTCTTTGCAGTTGGGGTCATTCGGCGTGTATCCTTCCCGGTTCCTCCATGTCTTCTCTTTTAGCGCCGAATCATGTGCCATGGTCTGGGTGTGCCGTGGTTAATTTCTCCATTCTCCTGCTGAAGAGCACGTAGGGCTTCTCCAAGTCTTGTTCATTACGACGGGAGCCGCTGTGAACATCTCTGTGCTGTTTCGTGTGGCGCGCTAAGTTTTCGGCCCTTTTTGGGTGAACACCGAGGAGCGTGATTGTTGGGTCATCTAGTAAGAGCGGGTTTACTGTTGCTCCCCCGTCACTTTGGTCCATGTGTAATTCGATGGCTTTTAGTGCAGTACTCGGAAAACTGTGTGCCCATCAAACACTCCATTCGAAAAGATTTTTACTAACGGCAGAAGAAACCAAGTTCTCCTTAGCAAGCAATTTATCGCCCCCGACGGTGCGCCAGGCACCGGGCTTGGCTCGTTCTCATGGCGCCCCTACGAGGGAGGAGCTGTTCTCCTGGCCCTTTTCCAGGTGACAGAGCTGAGGCCCTGCGAGGTGAAGTCACTCGCCCACGTGGCACAGCTGGGAGGGCATGGGCCCGGGTCTCAAACGCACGTGGAGCCTGCGGGAGGCTCTGACACATGAATGTGATGTTCCCCAAACTCCCGGTTGCTCCCGTATCACCTTGAAACGATTCATATTCATGAACCACAGGGACTCACGTTCAGTTCCTGTTTTTCTCGGAATTGGCTCACTCTCTTCCATGTAACGGCTCCACGCAGAGCCAAGTCACTCGCCACGCAGTTCGCTTGTTTACAGAGCACGATTCAGTTTGCTCGCCCCCCACAGTCGCCTGCATAACTTTCTGCTCGCCCCCAAGAGGAAGCCGTTCCCATTGGCTGTCCCCCCCCCCCTTACGCCGGCCTCCTCCCAACCCTGGGCCACTTCTCTTCTACTTTCTGCCCCTCTGGGTTTGTCTGTTCCCGGTCCCCTGTAAATGGAGCCACACGCTATTTGTCCTTTGGTGCCTGCCTTCTTTCCCTTACGGGTGTGTGCGGGAAGCTCACCTTCGCTGTGGCGTGCGTCAGCGCCTCATCCCCTTGTACGGCTGAAAGGCATCTTCTCGGGTGAACACGCCAGGTCTTGGTGATCTGTTCGTCAGCCGGGGGATGGTGGTTTTTTCCCCTCCGCTTTTGGCTCTCGTAAACACTCCCCCATTTTTATCGCCCCGCTGTACTGGTTTAATCTCTTCCCACTCTGACCTGTATCTGCACTTGGCGTTAGTTTGCTTTCTGATTCTTGTCTCCCTGCACCGGACGAGAATTGCAGGGTTGTGGGTTCTGGGCTCCCTTGTTTACCTCTGTGAGGTCAGTACAGGGTTGATGCTCAGCCAGGGTTTGTTGAGTGAGTGAGTGAATGGCTGAGTCAGCAGCCAGGAGGGGACAGTGAGTCGTCTCCCCTGCCTTGGTGGTGGGGGTCCAGAGAGGCCAGAGGGACAAGCGGAGCCAGGTCTTGGAGGGTAATGAGGAGGGAGGGAGACCAGAAGAGCCACCTGGGCCAAGGGCTCGGCCTGAGCAAGGGCAGGAGCTGGACACAGCTGCGCTGCGTTGTCCTTGACAGACGATTTCTGGGAGGGACCCTTGTGCTCTTGGGGTGGGCCCGCTGTGCGGAACAGAGGAAGTCTGGGAGGAAAATGGAGAAGTTAGGTGGGCCAGAGTTCCAAGAACCAAGTCCTCTTTCACACCCCTCAGAAATCCCCTGATGTGGTGATTCCTAATGCCCGGCCACAGGCAGACGCACCCGGGTCGCCTCTGGGCTTCTGAGTCCAGGTTTGCGGGTGCTTTCCCTCGAGGTTCTGTGTCAGCAGCTCCCGGCAAAAGCCAGGCCAGGCAGGGACGGGGACTCCGTGGCAGGCGGGGAGGAAGAAGGGAAGGACTTCCATTCCAGCTCACCCCTGCCCAGAGGGGTTGGACCGTCCAGTGTTTCAAGCAGAACCGATGATCTTGACCTTAAGGTAAATCTCACCATTTTTATATGTTGGAGCAAATCTATGTGTGTTTACATTTAGCCACACCCAGCTGCCTTCGGCTAACACACTGGGTATGGGCACTCTTGTGTCACACGCAGTCTGAACCCTTGCCACAGCGTATGGGGAAACTGAGGCTTGGGGAGTGCAGTGACTCATGCAGGGGGCAGCTGCCACAGGCAGGACTCGAAGCCTCTGCATTCTGGTGACGTCAGAGCATCCTGCCGGGCACGTTCTAGCTGCAGTTTCTCTCCGCCCTCCCTTCCTTCCCAAGGAAAGAAGGCACCAGTTTCCTCATGCAGTGCTCCACGCGGCCACCAGGGGGCAGGGGGGAGGGGACCTGTTGTCAGTACTGGGTTATTACTGGTTTTTAGTCCCTTCCGCATTAGGCCCTTCACTCTACGCCTGAAAAAGCCAGCGTTTCCATGACATTTGGATTTATTTTTTAACGGATGCCACTGATGAGGGCCCACGTGTCACCCAGCTCCCTTCCTCATCGGGGTCCTTGACCGTTTCCATTTTACATGCCACAGGTCCCAGCTCCTAGGCCGAGGTGGGGACGTGCCTCCGCAGCCCCTCTGCCCTGGCCACCCCTCCGCCTCTGTCTCCTCGGGCATCTCCTCCAACCCCTCCCCCTTCTCTGCCTCTTCTTCGTCCTCTTTTCCTCTGTCTTCTCCTCTCCAGAAGCTCACAGAGGTGTAATTTACATGCTATAAAACTCACTCATTTTAAGTGGACGGACGAATAATTTTTAGCAAACTTACAAAGTTGCACAACCACCACCCCAATCTAATTCCAGAAACTCTTCATCACCCCAGAGAGAAACCCCGTCCCCATTAGCGGTCACCCCCACTGCCCCTGCCCCCGGCCCCTCTCAGCCTCGGACCCACTCTCTGTCTCTACTGGTTTGCCTTTCCAGGGTGCTGTCCCTCACTGGGGTCCCACGGCGCGGCCTCCTTCCCTGGGCTTGCTTTTGGTGCGGCTGTGCGGCAGTGTGGGTCGGTGCTTCCCTCCTCTGAGTTGGGCTAGCCCCTTCTTGTCCCGGGGTCGCTTCCCTGCCCTGGCCTCCCCCGTGAGGCCCTCAGCCTGGTCGAGTTTGGGGTAGAGAACCCCCGGTCCTGATGCGCGGACCCTCGTGGCTGAACTGACGTGACCACAGGAAGTCGTGGCTAGATGGTTTGAATGCTCACCTGGCTCTGGGCTCTGAGCACTTGGTGCGCGTTACCTCGTTCCCCTCCCAGTCACCCTGTGGGGCAGGCGCTGTTGTCACCCCTGGTTTTCTTGAGGGAGCTAGCTAGTGCCGGGGTGAGGAGTGGGCCCCAGCAGCCTGCCTTCAGCGTCTGCGCCCTCACCGGTGCCCTGCGCGGCCTCTGTGAGGTGTGCCATCCTCTCCCTCAGCCTCAGTTTCCCCCTTGGACAGCCTTCTGCTCTGTCTGTGCCCTGAGTCTCCAGGGAATTGTCAGCTGCCAGGGGACAGGGGCATGTGACTGGCTCCTGGGGGCCTCGTTAGGTGGCTGGCAGTTACCATGCCCTGCACACAGTTAGGGCTGCCCTCGGGGTGTTATGGGCGCACAGATTCACGTGCGGTCTCCGTGTCAGCAGGACTGTCCGCAGGAGAGATGGGGGCTCTCTGCCCTTCAGGAAGCAGCCACAGAGCACCTACTAAGCGCTGGGCCCCTTGCCGGGCCCCAGGACCTCCACAGGGACCCAGGCCTTGCACGTGGGGGGCTCCCAGCCCTGTGGGGAAGACAGGCTGTCATCACACCAAGCACCCTGATGTGCCTAAGAAGGGCTCAGTGACTCGTGCCTGTTCAGGGGCTTTCTGCAGGCGTGCTGTCGGCACTGGACCTGGGAGATGGTTGACTTCCCACAGATGGAGCGTGCATTCCTGCGGGGAAGGCCCTTCCTGAGCAATGGCTGGGAGGCTGGGGATGCAGTATGGCTGGGGGGCTGGGGGGCTGGGGAGTGGGTAGGGCTGGGACCGTACGTGGAGGCCGTATGGCAAAGAGCACTGAAGGCCAAGCCAAGAGGCAACATGCCCCCCCCCCCATAGACGATAGGGACGTGGGAGTGAGCAGGCCTTCCTGTGCTCTCAGTGGGGGGGAGTGGGAGGGGGCATGTCGGTGCCATCTCTGTCCAGCTCCTGGTGCAGTGCCTGGACCCAGGAAGTATGCAGCAAGTCTGGGTTCCTAGAAGGCCATAGATTCTGTTGCCTGCAAGGGCCCACGCAGTCCTGGCCAGGGCTGCTGGAGGAATGCGGTGGTTCCGGTCCCCAGGCAGCAGGCGCTATCTTGCCCTGTCCCCACACAGGAATGCAGAACTGTGTCCAGGCTGGCCTGCCCTGCCTTTCCGGGCCAGCCTGGGGTCTGCATCGCTGCCTGTAGTTCTCCTGAAGCTGAAATGCTGGCAACTCGCTAAAAAACCAGCAGTGCCCCCGTCTTTCCTCTCCTTCCCACCGAAACCAGCACCCAAACAAAAACCTCTCTGGGGATGGGGTGCCAGTTTTCCACGTCAGTTTTAGCAACTTTCTGTCCTTTCCATGAACGGGAGTTTCTGCTTAAAGCTAAGCCCTCTGAGTAGATGTACACGACCGTTCGGACATTCCGTCTTTTTTGGAATGACAGAGTGACGGGATGCTGACGAGGGGTGTCAAAGGACCTGCTGTGGCCAAGGGCCGTGAGGGTGCGGACAGCCAGGCTGCCCAGGGCAGGCCCTTGGGGAGCCGACCTGGGAGGAGAGATGGAAAGAGGACTCACAAAGAGGCAGAATGTCCCCCAGAGGCGCACTGGGGGACCCTGTGGCTGGGAGCTGCCGGGAGCCTGGGCAGGAGGCGGCGGAGGAGGCTGGGTGATTAGATCTTGAGCTGGAGACCTCAACATGAATAGGGGTGAGACAGGTGAAGAGGAAGGGGGAGCGTGTGCTTTTTTGGGGTGGTCCTAATGAGTCACCACATCCTGGGCAGCTTAAAACAGTAGGTGTTCATTCTGTCACTGTTCTGGAGGCCAGAAGTCTGAAATCGAGGTGTCAGTGAGGACTGTGCTCCCTCCAAAAATTCTGGAGGGCCTGTTCACGTGGCATTGTCCCTGTTTGACGGCACACACAAGGACAGCTCTTGGGTTTGGGAGTCCTGGATGATCTCATTTCAAGGCCCTTAACTCAGTCACATCTTCAAAGACATTTTTCCAAATAAGGTGACGTTTACAGGTCCTGGGTGGGCAGACCTTCTGAGGGCAGCATTCCTGAAGAGCATGGGCAGAAGCCCCGAGGGCAAGAGTGTCTCATGGGGCGGGGGCGCGGCTGCTGTGGGGCCAAGCCGGGGAGGGTAGGCGAGGCTTGTGGTGGGAGAGAGCGGTGTGCTGGGGAGTCAGGCAAGGCTTCCAGTGGAAGGGGGCGCCTCGGCACGCAGGTGGCTCCCCTGGCCGAGTGGAGAAGGACCCCACAGGGTGGGGGGCTGGACTGACCAGAGTGAGACCACCCAGACGAGGTAGGGGCCACTTCCGGCCTGTGGTGAGGGTACAGTGGGGGACCTCTGCTCCAGGGAGCATGGGACAGTGGGGCTTGATGCCTGCCCACGCCCTCCACCTGGCTCGGGTTGGCTCTGTCCCTGTTCTGGACTTGCAGGGTATCTCTCTGTCTGCTCCCCACCCTCTTCCCTGCTGTCCAGCTCTCTCCCAACTGTGCGTGGTTCTCTTTGTACCCGGCAGCTTCGCGGGCCATCTGTCTCCTTGCTTCCTCCTACTTCCTTTGGGTTCGTCCGTGTTCCTGCCTTGTACTCTCTCCACCTTGGCTTCTTCGCCAGATGGGTTTCCCTCTCAGGGACCATGCTGCCCTCCCCACCTGAGCCCTGTCCCTGCCCCTCCCAGCCCATTGCTCCCACTCTTCTGTTGGCCCTTCACTTAGCAGGGCCCAACTCCCCGCCTTCACTGTTGTTTGGCCAGCACAACCCGCGCCCCCAACACCCCAGTCACACAGCCAGCCCTCGGGGTCTGCCTTCCAAGTGTGCACTGACCACGGCCACGCTCTGCCTGCACTGCCAGCCCGCCGACCACCAGACCCGGCCTTCCGACTATCCATCAGATGCCAGCAGGGCCTGCCCGGCCTCCCAGCTGTGCTCTCCGCAGGGCGGGGACTGGCCGGGCCCCATCGCCGGCCGCTGGCCGCCAGCCGGATATGGGTGCTGGGCATCGAGGAAGTCACAGGCCTGCTTCTGGAAGGCCCTGAAGTCACCGTGGTTTCCCGAGCTGCTGAGCTCAGCTTTCTCCCCAGGGTGCCAGTGGGTTTCCTGTCAGCTGCTCCGCCTGCGGTGGCGCCACGCTGGGTGGTGGGGCTGAGTGTGCTGCCCAGATGGGCCTGGGGGCCTGCAGGGTGGGGTGGGGGTCATGGCTGACAGCTCTGTGAAGTGCCTGCGCCCCTCCCTCTTCTTCCTCCTCGGACAGGGGGGCTCTGGGGCCGCCCCACTGCCCAGTCGCCTTGCACCCCTCTGCTTTCTGGGCTTCAGCTGCCCCTTCTGCTGGTGGGAGGGGCGGCAGCTCCCACTGGACGTGCAGAGGGGCTGAGCTTGGGGTGCCACCCTACCTCATCCGATCTGCAAAGCCTTGAAGGGCAGGGGCGCGCCGTCCCTCCCAACAGAAGGGTTTGCTGAGGCTTGGAGGGGCGCAGTGGCCGGGCAAGTCCCTGCTCTCGTGAAGGACACATCCTGGAAACACACCTCGCGTTGGCTGTAGGTGTGCTATAATTTGCATTCTTTTTATTTTTATGTTTTTATTTTTTAACTTACTGATTGCAGATATCAGTTGTTCCATTACTTACGCATTCACTGGTTGAATCTTGTTATGGGCCCCGGGGTGGGATCGAACCCACAAGCTTGGCCCATCAGGACAACACTCTGACCATGAGCACCCGGCCAGGGCTGTGATTTGTATTCTTGATCCCTG